>BLSH010556801.1:646301-659402 GCA_018402905.1 Glandirana rugosa | reverse complement strand
CTCATCCATCCCCATCCGTGCTCACCCATCCCCATCCATGCTCAGTCATCCCCATCCGTGCTCACCCATCCCCATCCATGCTCAGTCATCCTCATACCTGCTCATCCATCCCCATCCATGCTCACCCATCCCCATCCATGCTCAGTCATCCCCATCCGTTCTCAGTCATTCCATTCATACTCAGTCATCCCTACCATTCTCATCCATCCCCATTCATGCTCATCCATCCCCATCCATGCTCAGTCATCCCCATTCGTGCTCAGTTATCCTATTCCGTGCTCAGTCATCAACATCTGTGCTCATCCATCCCCATTCGAGCTCAATCATCCCCAATCCGTGCTCAGTCATTCCCATCCATGCTCAGTCATCCTCTTCCGTGCTCAGTCATCCCGCCCATGCTCATTCATCCCCATCCATGCTCAGTCTTCCCCATCCGTGCTCATCCATCCCCATCCACGGCTCATCCATCCCCATCCATGGCTCATTTGTGCCTCATTCATGCTCATCCATACCACATCAATTCTCATCCGTGACATATCCATGCCACTACAGTGCCCATCCATGCCACTACACTGTCCATCTGTGCCACTACAGTGCCTATCCATGCCACTACAGTGCCTCACAATAGTGTAATAGGTAGTCAAATTAGATTTGAAATTTATGCCCCTAGAACACCTGATGGGGCTCCCTGCATGTTTGGCCTCTGTATGTAAAAGTGTCACACATGTGGTATCGCCATACTCAGGAGGAGTAGCAGAATGTATTTTGGGGTGTAATTTTTGCTAGGTATATGCTGTGTGTTAAAATATTGTATATATCAGGGGTGACAAACTGGCGGCCCTCCAGCTGTTGCGGAACACCTCTGCCTGTGCGAGTCATGCTTGTAACTGTCAGCCTTGCAATGCCTCATGGGACTTGTAGTTCCGCAACAGCTGGGGGGGGGCACCAGTTTGACACCTGTGGTATAAATGAACAACTTTGTGTAAAAAAAATGTGTTTTTATTTTCTTTCCACATTTTACAAAAACTTGTGGAAAAAATTACATGTTCAAAAGACTCATTATGCCTCCTAGAGTATACATTGGGGTGTTTGCTTTCCAAAATGGGGTCATTTTTTGGGTGTTTCAATTGTCCTGGTGCTCTAGGACCTTCAAAAGTGCAATAGTCAGGAAATTAGATGTGTAATTTATGCTCCTAGAACGCCTGATGCTCCCTGCATGTTGGGCCTCTGTATGTGGCCAGGCTGTGTAAAAGTCTCACACATGTGGTATCGACATACTCAGGAGGAGTAGTGCAATGGATTTTGGGGGGTAATTTTTGGTATGCATATGCTGGGTGTGAGAAATATCCTGTTAATATATGACAATTTTGTAAAAAAAAAAAAAAAGAAAAAAAAATCTTCATTTTGCAAAGAATTGTGGGAAAAAAATAAAACTTCAAAAAATTCACCATGCCTCTTACTAATTGCCTTTGACTGTCTACTTTCCAAAGAGGGGTCAATTTTCTGTCTTGTTAGGGTCTCAAGAAATTAGATTAGGCCATTAGTACATCAGGTGTGATCAATTTTCAGTGATTGGCACCATAGCTTGTAGACTCTATAACCTTCACAAAGACCAAATAATATACACTAATTTTTTTTTTTTTTTTGTTACCAAAGATATGTAGCAGTATACATTTTAGCCAAAATTTATGAAGAAAATTACTAATTTGCAAAATTTTATAACAGAAACAAAGAAAAATGCTTTTTTTTACAAAAATGTTGGTCTTTTTTTAATCATAGCGCAAAAAATAAAAAAAACAGTGGTGATTAAATACCACCAAAAGAAAGCTCTATTTGTGTGAAAAAAAGGACAGCAATTTCATAAGGGTACAGTGTTGCATGACTGAGTAATTGTCATTCAAAATGTGAGAGCACTGAAAGCTAAAAATTGGTCTGGTTGTTAAGGGGGTTTGTTAAGTGCCCAGTGGTCAAGTGGTTAAGGATTTTGCAGACAGAAACATTTAGATGCTTTTAAAGGCTCTTATTACTCTTTCAGGCCCAGCCCTGCAAACAGCTGTTTCTGGATATTCTGTTTGTCAATTCACAGCTACTAGAGGACTAGAGCTTTGAACAATCAACAGGATCCCATCTTTCAGGACCAAACTCTGGCAGAACAATTACACACACTGCCTTTCAGCTTACTTTTCTGTGTTGATAACCTAGGACTAGGGATGGACCCCCAGTTAGGTTCGACTCGAACATCAGGGGGTTTGCCTGTTCGTTGAATCCCAAACATTATGCGTTCGTGGGAAATTCAAGCGCCCCATAATGCAGTGAAATTGTGGGGAAATGCCGCTCGCTGATAGGCCAAAGCATGCACATGACCTGCATGCTTTAGCCAATCACAGCATGCTCTGCTGTCAGAGCTGTCATGAACCTGCAATAACATTTCATGTCCTGTATGTTTGCTTACCTTTCTGCATGTGTCCAGTTAGAGGATGTGCCTCCCTCACCTGTGTGCTTTAGTAGCCTTCCTCAGCTGGGCTCCACCCCAGGCCCTAATTAGGAACTTTATTTAACACCTGGCAGTGCAAGCCTCCAATGCCAATCAATATTGTGTGTTTGGCTTTGTGTGTGTGCTTCTGCCATGTGCTCTTTGTTCCCGTGTACCGATCTTGGCTTTTTTGACCTTCCTTGTCTGCTAGTGACCCCAATTTTGGCTTGTTCCTTACCTTCCCTGTTCTGCCTGTGACCCCTGACCTTGGCGTGCCTCCTGTCTGTTTCTGTCTGCTCGTAGCCCTGACCCTTGGCTTTCCCACTGACCTTCTTTTGCTATCTTGCACTGCTGCTTCCTCTCCATTCACCTGTAACCAGCTGTGAGCATGAGCTGGGGGACCTCGGGGGCCAAGACCTGGATCCAGTTGCAGCCAAGTCCATCTTCACCACCAGAGGCTCTGGTGAACCTCCCGCTGGCTCTTAGACTCTGTGCCCTGGAGAAACCTATGCTCTAGCTCCCTGTGCAATATGTGTCAGAGTTCCAGCAGTCCCGCTTCTCTGCACCATCCTGAGCTCTAGTTGCAGCAGTCAGCTAAGGGTTCACAACCTTAGCGGTGTGCCTAGGATCCAACGGTGCGCACCTGTCACCTGCTGCCAGGTGATCTGACAGTTTGAATGGCCATGGATCCAGCTGATGTGCCGCTACCCGCAGATGATTCACCGCAGGGCATAGTGCACAGAGTTGAGACCCAGGAGTCTAATTAGACCCAGGTGAACCAATTTCTCCAGGATTTGGCTTTCCACTTTGAGCAGCTTCCGGCATCCTTAGGACCCCCGGTTCACTCCGTATTCACTCCAGTCACACTCGCAGCCACAAACCCTTTGCAGTTACCAGCTCCGTCCCATTACACTGGGGACGCTAAGGTCTGAAGGGGGTTCCTCAGCCAGTGCACCATTCATTTTGAGCTTTAGCCTCTAAACTTTTCGTCCGATTGGGCGAAGGTGGCCTACATTATTTCTCTCCTGTCTGGCGAAGCTTTAACCCATGGAAGAAGAGTGACCCGTGGTTTCTAGTCTGTCTTGTTTCTTGAAGCTCTTTTGGAACATCGTTGAAGAACCAGGTCGTGTCTCTTCAGCGGCCAGCACCCTTTTACGCCTCCAGCAAGAGTCTGTTTCTGTGGGACAGTATGCTCTCCATTTTCGGATTCTATCTGCTGGGCTGAACTGGAACAATGAGGTCTTAGTTGCAACCTTTTTACAGGGCCTCTCTGACAGAGTGAAGGATGAATTAGTGGGTAGAACCATCCCCGCTGATCTGGACGACCTGATCTCCCTGTGTAACCAGATCGACATTCGCTTCTAGGAGAGGACCCTAGAAAAAAGACGCCAGCACCCCTTGGTCCCTAGTCGGCCTGAGCTCTCTCCTCTGCAAACCCATGGAGCATCCCCTGCCAGCTGTGGAACCTATGCAGCTGGGTTGTACCAGGCTATCTCCCGAGGAACGTGCTAGGTGCAGAACTCTGGGCCTGTGTCTCTACTGTGGGAGCAAAGATAATTTTCGTGACATTTGCCCATTTGATCTGGGAAACGCTCGGGTCTAATACATCTGGAAGGTGGAGTATTGGACCCAGAAACATCACCTTCACGTCTCCTGCTTTCAGTGTTCCTTCATGTCGGTGCTTCTTCTCATTCAGTCCTGGCATAACTGGATTCTGGAGCTGCTGGCAACTTTATGGACTGGAAAACTGCATCTTCCTTAAAACTGACCCTTTCACCCCTCGCCACTCCATTGGTGGTCTCGGCGATCAATGGCACTGTTCTTCCAGGGGGCTCTATCTGCTTCCAGACCCTGCCTGTTAGGATGTCGGTAGGAGATATCCTTTCTTGTCCTATTCAACAGGTTGAAGGGTGCCTCCATTTTTACCAAGTTGGATCTCAGGGGTGCATACAACCGGATCTGGATAAGGGAGGGCGACAAATGGAAAACCACGTTTAACACTAAAGATAGCCATTATGAATACTTGGTTATGTCCTTTGGGCTGTGTAACGCCCCAGCTGTGTATCAAAACTTTGTCAACAAAATCTTCAGAGATCTGCTTTATTAATTTGTTGTCATCTATCTGGATGACATTCTCATCTTTTCGGAAGATCTGCTTGTCCACAGAAACCATGTCTGGATTGTACTTCAGCACCTTAGAGAGAATAATCTGTATGCCAAGCTGGAGAAATGTTCTTTTGAATGTTTTGAGGTCCTGTTTCTGGGATGCTATGTCTCTAGTTTGCGTCTTCATATGGATCCCTCTTCCTGCCAACCTCAAGGCCACAAAGCGATTTCTTGGGTTTTCCGACTATTATAGGCAGTTCAATAAGAATTACTCTTCTATTGCTGCGCCTACTGTTGCCTTGACCAAGAAGGGTGCGAATGCCAAGAAGTGGCCTCCTGAAGCTGTCTCTGCGTTTCATGATTTGAAACAAGCCCTTGTTTCTGGACCTCTCTTGAGGAGACCTAATCCTGGGGATACATTTTGCATTGAAGTGGATGCTTCGTCGACTGGAGTAAGATCTGTGCTTCTACAATTCTTTGAGAAAAAACATCAGCCATGTGCGTTTTTCTCCAAAAAATTTTCTCAGGCAGAGAAAAATTACACCATTGGTGATCAGGAGCTTCTTGCAATTAAATTGGCATTAGAGGAGTGGCGTCATCTCTTGGAGGGCTCCCCTCATTGCATAACAATTTTTACTGATCACAAAAATCTGCAGTGCTTACAGAATGCCAAATTACTGAATCCCAGACAGCCCAGGTGGAGTCTTTTGTTTTCCCATTTTAAGTTCACGATTATGTACAAACCTGGTTCCTGTAACAGTTGAGCTGATGCACTCTCTAGGTCTTTTGATACTCTGGATGAAGACCCCACCCCTGAACCTGAGCCGATCATTTCAGCCTCATGTATTCTGGCCCATTCCACCACTCTGGAATCAAAGATTCCGCCTGGCAAGACTTTCGTCCCCACTGAACTAAGAGCTGAGATCCTTCGCTGGGGACATGATTCCAAGGTGGCAGGTCATGCTGGGTTCCTTCGATCCCTTCTGCTCATCAGTCGCCACTATTGGTGACCTACTCTCTTCTCGGATGCCAAAGGCTATGTTAAAGCTTGTCATGACTGTGCCCAGTCTAAGTCCTCCACTCAAGCTCCTGCTGGTCTTCTCATGCCCTTGCCCATTCCTAAGGAGCCCTGTTCTCACATTGCCATGGACTTTATCACCGATCTCCCACCATCTGAGAAGAATACGGTCATTTGGGTGGTAATCGATCGGTTCTCTAAGATGGCACATTTTGTTCCTCTTCCAGGTCTTCCTTCTGCTCCTGCTTTGGTTCCCATTTTTGTTCGAGAAATCTTCCTCCTCCATGAGGTCCCTTCCCATATTGTTTCGGACAGGGGCGTTCAATTTACACCTCGCTTTTGGAGAGCCTTTTGCAAATCCCTCAATATTGTCCTGGATTTCTCTTCTTCGTACCACCCTCAATCCAATGGACAGACTGAGAGGTTTAATCAGGAGTTAGAGGTCTTTCTCCGAACCTTGGTCTCGGCTCATCATGATGATTGGTCATCTCTACTCTCGTGGGCGGAATTCCCTCACAACAATCATGTCAATGTCAGTTCCCAGAAGACACCTTTTCTTACAGTTTATGAAAAACACCCTCAGCTCCCTCTTCCTGTGATCTGTTCTCCAGACATTCCAGCTTTGGCTACAGTCCAACAATCATTCAATTCCATTTGGGGTGATGTTCATGATTCTCTCCGGGGAGCTGCTGATAAATTTAAAGGTTTTGCCAACTGTCGCAGGTGTGAGCCACCTTCTCTACAGCCTGGAGACAAAGTCTGGTTTTCCACCAGGAACATCAAGCTCAGGGTTCCTTCTCTGAAATTCGCCCCAAGATTCATTGGCCCGTACACCATAACTGAAGTTGAATCTGGTTTGTTTCAAACTCCAGATCCCTAAAAGCCTCAGGATCTCAAACTCCTTTCATGTTTCACTTCTGAAGCCTTTAGTCCTAATAAGTTCTCTCGTCCTCTCCCTACCATGGTTCCGGTCTCTGAGAATAGTCAGAAGTACGAGGTTAGTCTAATTCTGGATTCCCGGCTCTTTAAAGGCATTCTTCAGTACCTTGTGCATTGGAAAGGGTTTGGTCCTGAGGAGAGGTCTTGGATCCCTGCATCTGAGGTATTTGCACCTTGCCTTGTGAGGAGATTTCATTTGAGGTTTCCCTTCAAGCCTGGGCCTAGGCGGGGAGGGGGAGGCCTTGTAAGAGGGAAGGGCACTGTCATGAACCTGTAATAACATTTCATGTCCTGTCCCTTTGCATACCTTTCTGCATGTGGCATGTTAGAGGCCGTGCCTCCCTCACCTGTGTGCTTTAGTAGCCTTCCTCAGCTGGGCTCCACCCCGGGCCTAATTAGGAACATTATTTAACACCTGGCAGTGCAAGCCTCCAATGCCGATCAATATTGTGTGTTTGGTTTTGTGTGTGTGCTTCTGTCGTGTGCTCTTCCTTTGTTCCAGTGTACCAATCTTGACTTTCTTGACCTTCCTTGTCTGCTATTGACCACTGATCTCGGCTTACCTTCCCTGTTCTGCCTGTGACTCCGACCTTGGTGTGCCTCCTGTCTGTTTCTGTCTGCTCCTAGCCCTGACCCTTGGCTTTCCCACTGACGTTCCCTTGCTATCCAGCACCACTGTTTCCTCTCTATCCACCTGTAGCCAGCCGTGAGCGTGAGCTGGTGGACCCCGGGGGCCGTGACCTTGATCCAGTTGCAGCCAAGTACATCCTCACCACCAGAGGCTTTGGTGAACACCTGCTGGCTCTTAGACTCTGCACCCTGGCAAAAACCTATGCTCTAGCTCCCTGTGCAGTCTGTGTCAGAGTTCCAGCAGTCCTGCTTCCCTGAACCATCCTGAGCTCTAGTAGCAGCAGTCAGCTAAGGGTTCATAACCTTAGCGGTGTGCCCCAAACCCAGCGGTGTGCACCTGTCACTTACCATCAGGTGACCTGACAAGAGCCATGATTGACCAAAGGCAGGGTGCCTTTGGCCAATCATGGATCAGGGGTTTCAGTCCATGCCCACACTCTATAAAGCCACTTTATAATCAAGACAAGGCGTTCTTGTGCATAATCTTTAGAAGAGGCTTCCTTGTGGGACAACAGCCAAGAAGATCAATTTAATGCAGTGTGCAGTGTATAGTCTGAGCACTGACAGGCTGACCCCCCACCCCTTCAACCTCTGCAGCAATGCTGGCAGCACTCATACGTCTATTTCCCAAAGACAATCTCTGGATATGATGCTGAGCACATGCACTCAACTTCTTTGGTCGACCAGGACGAGGCCTGTCCTGAGAGGAACCTGTCCCGTTAAACCGGCGTATGGTCTTGGCCACCATGCTGCAGCTCAGTTTCAGGGTCTTGGCAATCTTCTTATAGCCTAGGCCATCTTTATGTAGAGCAACAATTCTTTTTTTCAGATCCTCAGAGAGTGCTTTGCCATGAAGTGCCATGTTGAACTTCCAGTGACCAGTATGATACATATATACCCTCATGTATATGATGTCATGTATGTAATTCACTGTTTATTGTGAAGTTGACTAATCCCTTGTTCATGTCCCATGGTGAACCTCCCAATTCTCTGGGTTCCTGTTTTCCCCTTTTTTTAAAATTAATCAATAAATGTCTGTATTTTATATTGAACTCCTTTTTTTTGTTCTTGATGAGTTGGTTTCCCTGTTAAAAGTCCTAGAGGGGGTTTCTTGGTGTTTCTACATATGAGATATTTTGAAGGGACAGCAAATTTACACTGCTATCCAAGCTGTACACACTACTTTACATTGTAGCAAAATGTAATTTCTTCAGTGTTGTCACATGATATAATAAAATATTTACAAAAATGTGAGGGGTGTACTCACTTTTGTGATATACTGTGCCTCTCTTGAATTTCCCTAGTTTGGTACACATCATGTCATCATCACGTTTTTTGGATGGGTGGGTAGTTGAGGGTGAAACAAGGTTGTGGAAGTTAATCGCTGAGCTTTTTTTCAATGATTTTCTGTCTCCTTTCTCTATGGGTGGTAAGGATTTGCATCCATTTCTGGGTGCAAAATTCTGCTACTCCTTCCCATTCCCGACATAGGTCCAGGTCCAGGAAGGAACAACCCTTGGTAACCCACAAACCACGGGGTGAGATTTTGAAAGCGATATATTGTTTCAAAAAGAAGACGTCCCACCACTGATGATTGACATCAGCAACAAGATCTTCAATCCATTTCATGCGAGTGCTGGTGCTATGGAACTTAGCATCAGCCCATGTGCAAGATTGTATATTGGGAGAAAAGGTGTCTAAAGGAAAAGACTGGAGGAGCTGATCCAAAATATTGTATTTGGAGTTCTCCATATGCTTCAGTATGTCCATATTGAAGGAGAAAATTATGAATGTGTGCAAATTAGCAAAGACTGATTGTCATAAATTATGCTCGATAGTAACACCACATGATAATGTCACATAATAATATAGTTATCAGACTACAAATACCTATATAAGGGTAATCCCCTAAAGGGCCCTGACTATAGGCAGCACAAACAGGCTTAAAAATGAACAGAATCAGCATGCATGGAGCGACCGAGATGGACGTCTAAGCTCGGAGCTCTGTCCCGTTCCGGGCATCCAATCCCAAAAAAGCAAGCTGAAGGGCCTCGGATCTCCCCCACTAAGCGATTCAAGCTAGGGAAGAGCCTGGGAGTGGACAGACATGCCCTTGATCCCTTGGGAAACATCGGGAGAACCGCTACCAGCTCTGGCCAGCCAGGCGAGGCCGCGGCTTGGGCCTACACACTCCCTTCACAATCACCATGAGCCAGCACAAGAGGAAGCCGGCCAGCTACGCAGGACACACAGGATGAAGCAGGGTGAGGACGACCCTTATACAGCTGCCTACACCTCGATGCCCCCCCTAGGAGTCCACTGAGGATATTCAGTGCTGTGGCGCCGTCGGTCTCCCCCCTCAGACACCGATAAATGAAATCTATCAGCCTGTTCTCAACCTTGGGGCTCATTTCTTGGGGGAGCGGCAGGAGAAGGCGCCCATGCATTCAGGGGCAGTCAGGAGGGACTTATCCCACCAGCCAGGGTTGAACGACCAGGCCTCAAAAAAGCCACCCATATGGCCTTCGGGGTGCGGCAGGAAATGGTGGACAGGGGAGAGGATATGGAGGCTGGTGCAGAAGGGGGCTCACAGAATTCTACCCTCATGAGGGCCACTATTAGCAGACCATAACATCCCCCAGGCACTTTTGCCTGCTTCCACAGTCTCCCTCCTTGAAAGGACATTAGACGAAATGATAGCCACTCCTATAAGTGACCAGGCTTCCAACCCTGCACTGGCTGGAATTATGGGGCCTCATTCCCCAGCACTTCACTCTGACTTTCAAATCATGATGGAAACCTTCTCTAAAATGCTTTCTAAACGGTTGGCTCAAACGGCCTCGCAAACTACCTCGACTATACAAGCTGACCTACAAAATTTAGGTTCCAGGTTTGACGTCATAGAACAAAAAACAGACCAAACAATAGCCAGAACCAACCAGAACACCTAACGCATTCAAGACTTACAAGACCAATTAGACTCAGCTCTCTCCAAGATCGACGATCTGGAAAATCTTCAACCCCCACGTTTGGACTGATTGCCCAGAGACAAAATTTAGGTTCCAGGATTGACGTCATAGAACAAAAAACAGGCCAAACAATAGCCAGAACCAACCAGAACACCTAACGCATTCAAGACTTACAAGACCAATTAGGCTTTCTCCAAGATCGACAATCATTCATGTTGATATAACTTCCGGATCAGAGGTCTTCCCGAAACTATCACAGATGTCCGTGCAGCAGTTCACTCCTTCGTCAAAGAAATCATACCTTATATACCATAGTACTGACTGGAATTCGATAGAGCTCACAGAGCTCTTCAACTCCCACGTTCGGACAGATTTCCCAGAGACATAGTCATAAAACCACATTATTACGGTGTGAAGGAGGAAGTCATGGGTGTCTCCAGGAACTCTCCTCAGCTATCGATTCAAGGACACCCGATTCAAGTATTCGCGGACTTTTCCCCCTCCACCATCCAAAAGAGAAGATCCCTGAAACCACTGCTAGAGGTTGTATCCCAAAAATCTATCAAGTACTGGTGGTCCTTCCCTTTCCGCCTCTTCTTCGTTCACAAAGGCAAGGCACATGGATTCTCCACGTTCCATGATGGTGAGCAACTGCTGGTCCACTTTAACCTGATCTCTCTAGATCGGTCATCATCCCTGAACCACAAAAACACAAGTTCCTCCAAACGCCTTTCTCCACAGAGCCCAATAACCCTGATCTGGCGGAATCAGCAATCAAAGAGGTCCAAGGACTCTCACCCACCATGACATCTTAGAGTCACTCCCTTATCTTCCCTTGCAGGTTGGATTGTATGGTCTCACCTTTAAGAGATCTCACACCTTCAGTTGGCTAACCATTTATTCACCATAGAGTCTTCATTTAAGCTTATAATTTACCTAGTTCCCCCTTACCAAATGGTACCTCCATCCCTGGAAGCTCTTTAAGGGCCCTTGTTTGTTTAACAATCTAGTACTTATAGACCGAACACCTCGTCCACCTTGAGTTTCCAGGAGAAACATGACTTTGGCTCTATTTGGTGGGCCTCCCCCCTTAAGGTATCCTTCTGGACTTCCCAGGACTCTCAATAGTTATACCTTATGCATAGAGTATTTAAGTTGTTTATTAATACAGTTTTCTAATTATGTCTCCGCAAGTGCTGGTGAGGGTTAAAAGGTTATATATGTATCATATCCTTATCCCCTCCCTGAATAGGGGCGGGTTGGGCGAAGATGTTGCCCCATTTGAGGGGGCCACTCCCCCCAGCTGCCCCTGGGCAGGGGCCCCTTCCCCTAGAGGGGAGAGGTCTATAGGGCTTTTCTCTAAACTTTTCTGAGATACATGGGGGATCTCCTCTTTTACAGCATCATATTAGGCGGGAGTTTTGACCAGAGCGGAAGCCATGCTCCTCCCTCTGCCTATGGGCACCAAATGTTGGTATACCCGAAGGCAGAGGTAGTTTTGCCATTTTGGCGGATCCTTTTTTGGTATATCTCGGGAATGGGGGCGGCTGTTCTAGCTCCCATCCCAAGGATACTGAGGAGTACAGCGGCAGGCTTTTGCCGCGCCCCTCCCAGGTTCTCTCTAACCTTTGTTCTCTATCTCTGCCCTTTATTTTCTTATCTCTTACCTTTTTTGTATTCATCTGGGCACCAAGGAGGCACCATGTGTACTGGAATTTGGTGAAATAGTCCCATGGGACAGGCATCTTACATTCTACATTTGGAGGCAGGTGGGTCTCTGCTCAGTGATGCATAAAATGATTTTCCAGACCAATGGCCTCATCCAATAACCACTCAGTAGCTTTAAAAGTTGCTTCTCACAATGTTCAGGGCCTAAACTCGCCACCGAAGAGGAGAAAATACTTTCAGGTGGCCCATTCACAGCACCTTGAGGTTCTCCTTCTCCAAGAAACCCATTTCCCCACACAATATAACCCCAAATTTGTACATCCTAAATTCTCCCAATTCTTTCTGGCAAATGTACCAGACAAGACCAGGGGGGTGGGAATTTTCTTTGCTAAGAATACAGCTTTCACTCCTCAGCAGGAAATCAGAGACCCAGAGGGCAGATATATCTTGCTGACAGGGACACTGGATGGGTCCTTATACACCTTTGTATCGTACCACGCTCCAAACCGGGGACAGGTACAATTTTTTCAATCTATGCTCAATTCTCTTTCCCTTCACGAGGTGGGAACATTAATAATGGGAGGAGATTCTAATATAGCTTTAGACCACATGCT
Source organism: Glandirana rugosa (assembly GCA_018402905.1). Lineage (NCBI taxonomy): Eukaryota > Metazoa > Chordata > Amphibia > Anura > Ranidae > Glandirana > Glandirana rugosa. The sequence continues at coordinate 646,985 of BLSH010556801.1, read as the reverse complement.
AGACAAGTCAGGGTCGGTCAGGCCTGCCTCCCTCTCCCCCTGAAACATAGTCTTAAGATTGCTAAGCTCCTTCATTCACTAGGACTCATGGACGTCTGGAGGGAATTTAACCTAAGGGTAAAGTATTACACTCACTATTCAGCTCCCCATCAGACCCTAGCGAGAATAGACCACATCTTCATGATAGCCCCCACCATTCTGAATGTCTCCAAGTCATTCATTAGAGACTCCCCTCTCTTGGATCACTTGATGGTAATAATATATTCTAAGTCCTTGTCTGTCCCAACGGCGAAACCCCATTGGCGCCTGAATGAATCTTTTCTAAATAACCCAGTTCACTGTGTATTGTTTTACTTACTGAACCTCTGTAAGTCTTACCACCCCCGATAGTACTTCTACACCAGATAAGAGCGATCCCAGACTACCCCTCGACTTATCACTCACATTATGAAATGGGAATCCAATTTAAGGGAGGTCTGCAGGTACTCAGGATCACTTACTTCCTCGAATCGTTAGAATTCTGATACAAAGTCCCCCTCTCCCTCCGTCCGGACTGGCTGGGACTGAACAGATCGTACACCAGATTTCGATATAATCTTAGAGGAGGGTAATAATTACAAGGGTGGAGCACTTCCCTTTCTCTTAACTCGTATCTAACTTTTTTAACATGGACAGGGGCCAAAC
>BLSH010556801.1:628940-644702 GCA_018402905.1 Glandirana rugosa | reverse complement strand
GTTCTTAACAGCCATATTAGGAGTGGTTAACCTTTTGACTTGTCACTTTTAATTGGAAACGTGATATATCTTGCTAAGCTCACATTGTTAATACTCTCATGTTGTACTGTCTTTTCTTTTGTAAAACTTAATAAAAATTTTGAACAGATAAAAAATGAACAGAATAATTTAGAATGGCTCCAGTAGTTGGGAACTATAGGGTTAAGAAAATCACTGTGTGACTAATAGTCCAAAGTAATCCATAAAGAGTCCATGGGAAGATCCAAAGGATTCCTCTCTGAAGAACCAGCACAAAGGGGCAGCACCCTTGAGAGTGTAAGCAGCTCTAAAATGGATATAAACAAGACAAGGAGCGCCAGACCTAAGTGCAGTATACCATGATGAATGTTTATTAAAAAAACAAATGGGTACTCACATAAGAGTTTAAAAACATGCGTGTGAATACAGGGAAGTCTAGGCCCGGAAGGCTGTGCCACTCCTCCTTGGCAGATGTCAGAATGAGTCCAGTAGCCACATCTATGCAGATGAAGAGAGGTAGATGAGACCAGCTGGCCAGACATCTGCAATCCGCTTGGAACGCACAAGCACCGGAAACTGGAAGTCCAGAGGATCCGGCAGTGACGTCAGCTTTCGTATTGGCCAATCGGGTGACACACGTTTCAATGCCTCTGCACATTTTCCTCAGACCCAGATCAGAGTGGAGCAAGGAGCTCTGTTATAGGCAGCTTGGGGGGGTGTGTTCTGCCCGAGTGGATAACCAATTAAAACATGGCCTGTGAATCCTATGCAGCGCTGCTTATCCCAACCTGATTAACAGATTATTGATAAAAGCTGATGCGAGTATGACAGTAAAAAAGATATAATAATACATTAAAATTAGTATGTGAAAATTCATAATTTAAAACCAGAAAAAACAGACATGCTGAAAGGACATAATATGTAAATGTACTATAATAAAAAGCATCAGACAACTCCAGGGCACACAAATGTATATGAAACCACCCATACACACCTATATACCTGTAAAGGAACATAAATTGTATAATATAAACTAATGACTAAAAAATGTAATAGAAGTATAAATTAAGAGAAAAAAAAATTATTATTATAGCATGTAACATTATTGGCGGGAATTGCTTTATGATTAAACTCATAATAACGTATAATATATATCAGGGATATGCAATTAGTGGACCTCCAGCTGTGGCAGAACTACAAGTCCCATGAGGCATAGCAAGACTCTGACAGCCACAAGCATGACAACCAGAGGCAGAGGCATGATGGGACTTGTAGTTTTGCAACAGCTGGAGGTCCGCTAATTGCATATCCCTGATATATATAATAATTACAAAATTTCTATAATAATTCATAGAGATTCATAAAAGATATATATATATATATATATATATATATATATATATATATATATATATTATTATGTGTATTATGAGGTAAATTTCTTTAAGAGAAATATTTTTCTCTAGAATGGAAAATAAATAAATAATGACAAAGCGCTAGAAATGTATCTCACGGGGCGTGGCCTGGCGCGGCATGTGAGCGGACGTCTTTTCTAGCAGCTCCGGATCTCCTCCACATCATCCTGCATAATCCTGCTTACCCGTACCCCAAACCCTGCTGAATTGGTCACCAACAACTTGGCACAGTGTACCGCATCCCTCCAACGGTAATAGTGGATGGGACAGAGGAGGAAGAAGCAACCTCTGGCCAAAATGAATGTCACCACGTGCTCCGGCCTAGTGGGCCAAGATGGCCGCCATTCTGCAGCGCCTCTCTCTTCCCTGGCATCCACGCCGGAACTCTTCGGTGAAGAGCCGGGGCCTTCATCACCCCCCTCGCCGGGGACCTCGGCTCCACCGAGACTACAGTCGCAGACCTCACCTAGCGACTGGAGGACGAACCGGATCGGAAGTCTACCTTGTTGGATGTCCTCAAAACCATTAAGGTAAACCACACAGACCTAATGGGGAAGGTGGATGAGCTAAGACTAAATATCACCATAATGCGGCAGGACATGCATAAGATCCAGGACCGGGTCTCGGAGACGGAACGACGCATCAGCAACCTAGAGGACACAATTAACCCTGTTCTCCCTGCGGTCAAATGTGTCGCCCAACTTAAATCCCTGGAAAACAAAGTGGATGATTTGGAAAATCGTCTTAGAAGGAACAACCTTCGTTTGGTGGGTCTGCCTGAACGGGTGGAGGGCTCCGATCCGGTATCCTTTCTAGAGTGTTGGTTCATGGAAGAATTCAGTAAGGATATTTTATCCTCATGCTTTGCTTTGGAGAGAGCCCACAGAGTGCCTGGCAGGCCTCTCCCAATAGGCAGCCCACCCCCCACCATGGTGATTTGTTTGCTCAATTACCGGGACAGGGACTCTATCCTTAGAGCGGCACGCCTGAAGGGTAACCTTAAAATCAACAACGCATCTGTCTCTCTGTTCCCCGACTACTCTCCAACAGTGCAGATGCAGAGGGCAAAATACCAACATGTCAAGACCATGGATGGAAATACGGATATTGCGCTGTCTAGGTTGAAGCAGCCAGCACAACAACAGACCAAGTTGGGGGATGAATAGTATATGAAAAAGGGTGTGGCACTGCAGAATGACTCAAAGCATATAAATAACTGGTATTAAATTATAAGTTATGTACATTAAAAACCTTGGTATGATCTATGTGTACAATGGACCAGTGCCTAGGGGCAATAGACCATAGAGCATACTACTGATCAGGAAATGACAATAGATGTTAAATTCTGGGATTAAGTAACAGGTGGCTATTATAATCCTGAAAATGTCCTATTTGATTACAGTCCAGAGAATATGATCATATATCAGCATAGTAGTCCAATGCAATTTGAAATGAAGTGACTTGTGCTCCGTTTAAAGGTGATAATAGGTGACAATCCACATTGGTAGGTGATTCCACTTACCGGAAGTCGGTAAAATACCTGCATGTAGTATATGATCCGTCAGTATAGGTAGGTGGTGAAGAGAACTCTTCTGGTGGTTGGAACCGTCAGCGTCCAGACACTCCAGGGGGTGGTCAGAACCCCTTTTGTTGATGGAAGAAGTCACTCAGGCGACAGATTAGTAATACATAAAGAAACAAATGTCAAGACCATGCTACGGGAGAAGGAGATCCAATACTCCATGCTGTTTCCATCCACGTTGCGGGTTGTCCCCAAAGGCCAAGTTCAGTTTTTCCAAACCCCGGGGGCAGCCATTTCCTGGTTTGAACATCATATAACTGCAAATATAACACTGATAACAAACAAACAAACAGTGTGTGCTTCTTACAGTATATAAATGATATAAACCAATTCATAAAGTGCATATTAGAAAACGTGCCAAACAGCAAACACAATGAATTCCATTTAAACAATCACCAGTGGTGACTGCAGTGTGCTCCCGCTAATAGTATTGACAGTTTGTCATAAAATACAGTCTCTGCAAAAAGTGACGAAGTGCAATCCGTGCTCTCAAAACTGCTAAGGTGCTTCACTCATGCGATCCAAGCCAATTTGGGGGGTTCCGTAAGCACTCCGCCAAAAGGACTGTTGGGTACGTGTTGTTATCCCCGTCCTATGCTCACAGAACTCTCACCTCTAGACCAAAGAAAAAACACCCATATACAACAGTTGCTCTCTTAATGGGACGCCTTCTCCTTTAAGACTCGTCCTCCTCCTCCTTTTTCCACCTGCTTACTATGGTTAGCTTCCACCAATGCTACGTTCACTCATATAGGGATCCGGTATAGAGATAAAGATAAAAAACTCCCATAGTGTAGTATGTAAGAATGAATCTACATTTATTATTCTGGCCAAATGCCTGCTTACATCAACATAGAGAAATCAATGCAGTGAAAAAACACAGCGGCTAAATGCCTCTCATTCTGCCTCTCACTGTGCCTCCAATAACGTACGTCCTCCGGCCACTTCCTCCTACGCGTTACGTCAGGTCATGTGACTTCATCAGGGTAACCGGATTGGATGTCATAGACGTCAATATATCTAGTAAAACCGGAAATCGTCGAGCGCCCATTTTATTGAAGTCCGTGTACCGCGCCTGTGCTGCAGCCATTTTCTCATTGTCACGCTGGACCTATGTTGCGTACACCGCTTAACTCAGCCATGCAGAGCAACGTGAAGGAAAAAAACACACCAATGTCATCTTATTCTAGTGGGATTGATGCCTATGGTGACTGGCTCAGTGTAACTTATACCTGGCCGTTACAAATGTTCCATAGTGTGTACGTCCCAGTGATCTATCTACCATAGGTTATAATACGTTCAAGTACTGATTACGGGAAATTACTCTTAAAGAGGCCAGATCAGCCGGGTAGTCTAGTGCACAAGTCCTGTACTTCAGTAACCCATACCTAAAATATGTCACTTGCCGCCTTGCATGATAGTAAGACACAGACTAAGAATAGTAATACTTTACATAGCATTAAGCAGCAAATCATTGTGCTACGTTCCGTTCAGGGGGACATATGTAAAAAATCTCAAAAAGATAATAATAAAAATAAAACTGTACCGGTGAGCGACAATGGCGACACTCCACACACAAATACAAAAATAAAAAAATACAGAAAATATGTGAAAAATGTATATAAAAAAAAAAATTAAAGCACCTATACAGCGCTACGAAGTATATTAAGAACAATATATAAATAAAAAAATGTATTAAAAGATGTAAAAGTTAAAAATCCTGACGAGGAGAAATAGCCAAGACTTGGCCGTTGAACAGGCCTACAAAGTCTTATATAATCTACTGGTCCCACCTGATGGAACCAGTAGCTCAAGGTGGCTACATCAAACAATTGTATAATATGGACCATCTTACTGGACACAGAGCGGGAAGCTTACATGTGTATATATATATATATATATATACCAGTTATCTCTTCAAATAATCAAATATTAACACATTCGCCATCTATGATGTCTAACCTCAATGACTACTTAAAAAACAGTTAAGATCAAATTCCACATTCATACCTGTGGGTGTCAGAGTACCCAGAGTATAGATCCACCTCGATTCTTTCTGGCTTTTCTGTTTGTAAGAGTGTTTGCTTGCAAAGCAGTGTTTACAAGGATAAAACCCTGTACCTGTGTTTACAAGGACACTCTTACAAACAGAAAATGACTAAGTTCAAGTCGACTACAACAGGGCATGTATTCCCCTTTAAAGATTTCATTGGATGCAGCAAAGAAGGGGTGGTGTACGTGTTGCAATGTTCTTGTAACCTGCAATATGTGGGTAGAACAAAGAGGGCCCTAAGAGTTAGAGTAAAAACGCATATACAGAACATCATTAGGAGCTTTCCTAAGCACAGTGTGTCGAAACACTTTCTAACAGTACATAATAGAGACCCCTCCCAGTTACAGTTCTGGGCCATACAGAAATATAATATACCTTGGAGGGGGGACCATAAGGTCAGAACCCTTAGCCAGAAAGAATCGAGGTGGATCTATACTCTGGGTACTCTGACACCCAGAGGTATGAATGTGGAATTTGATCTTAACTGTTTTTTAAGTAATCATTGAGGTTAGACATCATAGATGGTAAATGTGTCAATATTCGATTATTTGAAGAGATAACTGGTATATATATACTGTACATGTAAGCTTCCCGCTCAGTGTCCAGTAAGATGGTCCATATTATACAATCGTTTGATGTAGCCACCTTGAGCTACTGGTTCTATCAGGTGGGACCAGTAGATTATCCACTTCAGCCCCGGAAGAATTTCCCATGTTAGGACCAGAGTACTTTCTGTGATTCGGCACTGCGTCGCTTTAACTGATAATTGCGCGGTCGTGCGACATTGTACCCAAACAAAATTTGCGTCCTTTTTTTCCCACAAATAGAGGTTTTTTTTGGTGGTATTTGATCACCGCTGCGTCATTTCTGATTGCCGCTATAAACAAAGAAAGAGCGATAATTTTGCAAAAAAAAAACAATATTTCTTACTTTTTGCTAAAATTCAAATGCAAAAAAATATAATTTTTTTTTATATCAGTTTTGGCCGATTTATACTCTTCCTCATATTTTTGATAAAAAAAAAATCGTAATCGGCGTTTACTGATTGGTTTGCGTAAAAGTGGGCGCGTTTACGAATGATGAGAATTCATTTCTGGGGTTTTTATTTTTTACTAGTAATGGCAGCGATCTGTGATTTTTAGCGGTACTGCGATATTACAGCGGACATGTCGGACATTTTTGACACTTTTATGGGACCAAAGACATTTATACAGCGATCAGAAATGTAAATGTCCACTGATTACTGTGTAAATGTCATTGGTAGTGAAGGGGTTAACCTGCAGGGGGAGATCTATGGGTTAACTGTGTTCCCTGGGCGTGTTCTAACTGGGGGGGCTGGGCTAACATGGACATAGGAGATCTAACTGATCCCAGTGACAGGGATCAGTAGATCTCCTATGTCCCCATTGAAAGAGCCGGGAACCGCATGTTTACATCGGCGGTTCCCCGCTCTTTGGCTGTAGCAGCCCATCGCGGCTCGCCGGCGGACATCGGGTCCGCCCAAACCGCGGGCACACTCCTCCAGAGTGTGTCGGGCACGAGAGCGCGCCACCAGCGGCGTGCGATCACCCCCTAGCTGCGCGAATCGCCGCCTTTTTACGGCGATTCGTGCTCAGCGTCCACACTGCTGCCGTAAATATACAGCGCGCGGTGTGGAACCGGTTAAATAAGACTTTGTAGGCCTGTTCAACGGCCGAGTCTTGGCTATTTCTCCTCATCAGGATTTTTAACTTTTACTTTTAATATTTATTTTTTTTTATATATTGTTCTTAACCACTTCAATACTATGCACTTATAACACTTCCCTACCAGACCAATTTTCAGTTTTCAGTGCTGTTGCGCTTTGAATGACAATTGCGCGGCCATGCGACGCTGCACCCAAACAGATTTTTTATCATTTTGTTCCCACAAATAGCGCTTTCTTTTGGTGGTATTTGATCACCCCTGCAGTTTTTATTTTTTGTGCTACAAATAAAAAAAGACAGAAAATTTAGAAAAAAAAAATTTCTCTATTTTTGTCACAAAACTTTGTAAATAAGTACATTTTCTCCATCATTGGTGGGCACTGATGAGGCTACACTGACGGGTACTGATGTGGCAGTACTGATTGGCACTGATGAGGCGGCACTGATGAGGTGGCACTGATGATGAGGCACTTATATGCAGCAATGATGAGCACTGTTAGGCGGCACTGATAATCAGCACTGACGGGTACTGATAGGTGGCACTAATATACAGCACTGACGGGCACTGATAAGCGGCACTGATGGACACTGCTAAGTGGCACTGATGGGCACTCATAGACAGCACTGATTGGCACTCATACGCGGCACTGGGCACTGATAGGTGGCACTGATAGGCACTGATAGGTGGTCACTGGTAGGTGGCAATGGTGGGCACTGATATGTGGCACTGGTATGCATTGATAGGGGCACTGGTGGGCACTGATAGGGGCACTGCTGGGCATATATACTGATAGGGGCTCATTCCCTGGTGGTCTAGGGCGGCATCTGAAGGTGGCACTGAGTGCCATCCACATTGGGCACTATGCCTCTTACCTGGTGGTCTAGGGGGGGGTCTCCCTGGTGGTCCAGATCGGCTCCCTGGTGGTCCCTGGTCGGCTCCCTGGTGGTCCTGGGTGGGCACATCCCTGGTGGTCCCAGGGCAGGCTCCCTGGTGGTCTAGGAGGCTGACCCCCCTCACCACCGATCGCCACGATGCGCGCCCCCCGGGCGCACGGCGGCATGTTATCCTGAGGATGTCATATGACGTCCAGTAAGGATAATTGAACCACTTCCCAGCCGTCATTCTGCATACGGCGGTCGGGAAGTGGTTAATATACTTCGTAGCGCTGTATAGGTGCTTTAATTTTTTTATATATATTTTTTATATATTTTCTGTATTTTTTTTATTTTTGTATTTTTGTATATGTGTGTGGAGTGTCGCCATTGTCGCTCACCAGTACAGTTTTATTTTTATTATTATCTTTTTGAGATTTTTTACATATGTCCCCCTGAACGGAACGTCGCACAGTGATTTGCTGCTTAATACTATACTGTAAAGTATTAGTATTCTTAGTCTGTGTCTTACTATCATGCAAGGCGGCAAGTGACATATTTTAGGTATGGGTTACTGAAGTACAGGACTTGTGCACTAGACTACCCGGCTGATCTGGCCTCTTTAAGAGTAATTTCCCGTAATCAGTACTTGGACGTATTATAACCTATGGTAGACAGATCACTGGGACGTACACACTATGGAACATTTGTAACGGCCAGGTATAAGTTACACTGAGCCAGTCCTCATAGGCATCAATACCACTAGAATAAGATGACATCAGTGCATTTTTTTCCTTCACGTTGCTCCGCATGGCTGAGTTAAGCGGTGTACGCAACATAGGTCCAGCGTGACAATGAGAAAATGGCTGCAGCATATGCGCGGCACACGGACTTCAATAAAATGGGCGCTCGACGATTTCCAATTTTACTAGATATATTGACGTCTATGACATCCAATCTGGTTACCCTGATGAAGTCACGTGACGTGACGTAATGCGTAGGAGGAAGTGGCCGGAGGACGTACGTTACTGGAGGCACAGTGAGAGGCAGAGTGAGAGGCATTTAGCCGCTGTTTTCACTGCATTGATTTCTCTATGTTGATGTAAGCAGGCATTTGGCCAGAATAATAAATGTAGATTCATCCCAAATCGGCTTGGATCGCACGAGTGAAGCACCTTAGTAATTTTGAGAGCACGGATTGCACTTCATCACTTTTTGCAGAGACTGTATTTTATGACAAACTGTCAATACTATTAGCGGGAGCACACTGCAGTCTCCACTGGTGATTTTTTAAATGCCATTCATTGTGTTTGCTGTTTGGCACGTTTTCTAATATGCACTTTATGAGATGAATTGGTTTATATCATTTATATAAGAAGCACACACTGTTTGTTTGTTATCCCTGTTATATTTGCACTGTATGATATGATGTTTATACTATATATATATAAGAAATATCAGGCTGCGCAGTATCAACTATTATAACATTTGCTTATATATTGTGACATATATTAGATATTGCTGCAACCTTTTTGGTTACACGTTTTTATTTATATATACAGAACTTTTTTGGGAGTCACATTGAGGCACATAGCTTATAATTAAGCTGTCACAGAGAGCTTTTATTTATTTATCATTTCCTGGTTTGAATCCCTTCAGAGGCCTGCTGGACCGTCGGGAAAACTTGTAGACACCTGAATTATGCATCGTTTAAAAAGGAAAGAGGAAGGAAAAAAGGAAAAAAAAATTTCTTAGCCTGCATCTCCTTGATGTCCTTTGCCAACTGGTTGTCCCCCTATAATGGGGAGGGTTTGCTAAGTAACCCCTTTTTCTAGTAAGAAGATGAAGATCTCACTATTGGATTTTGAGCTGCACTACTTTTGGTTGTGAACATATTTTGTTTTTCTTTGACGTAGCTTTACAGGATTTGGCCGCACAGGCCGGACTTCCATCCATGTTACCGGTTTTGGGTGTAAAGCCCGCTCCTTGTTTTCTGGAGCAGGGCTGGGGGGTTTGGTCGGAGGGTGTATTTGCTGTCCGAACCTGGGAATGTTTTGTACTTTTTTTTGTTGTTATTTGGTATGAATGGCATGTGAGTGTGTGTGTGCGTGTTTGTCAGACTTCTCAGTGCCGCCTCCTCCTTCCCCACAGGTTGCAGCTGTGTAGGATGGGGGAACCTGCTAGATGCCTGCTCAACAAAGTGAGTCACTTTACCAACCTAAATTCTCTATTATCCCCATGGAGATGATTAAGTGTGTCTCATGGAACGTCAGTTTCCTTAAATTGCACAAGCCCCATATCTTGTGCTTACAAGAAACCCACTTAACGGGGTCTAAAATACTGGCCCTTAAAAAACAATGGGTCATGTGGGGTTACCACTCCACGTACTCCAGCTATGCCCGGGGTGTATCGGTTTTGATACGTAAAGGCATCCCCTTTACATGTGAGTGGGTGGTTACGGATCCCAACGGACGGTATGTGTTACTACATTGCTTTATCCACAATATGCCATTGCTGCTGGTGGTGGTGTATGCCCCCCCTCCTGTCACAGCTGCAATCTTTACAGACTTGAGTGTCCAGCTGGCACTACTCTCATCGTGGGGGACTTCAATTCGGTACTAGACCCTGTCTTGGACCGGTTGCGACCCCTACGATGTGAATCCAAGCTTTTTGCCCAGTGGTGTGCAACTTATGGTTATGTGGATCTGTGGCGCCAGCAACATCCCGGGGACAGGGTGTACTCATGCCACTCATATTGTGCTCTTTCCACGCTGGACTATGCTTTGTGTACCCTGGAAATGATCCCCCTTGTGAAATCAGCTATGCACCTGGCCCAGACGTTATCAGATCATTCGGCCATTGTAGTGGAACTGGATTTGGGGCATAGACCTTCGTTCCAGGTGTGGAGGCTCAGCCCTCTTTGGCTGTCCACTCCGGGAATGAAAGAGTCTGTGTCTCAGGAGATGTCAAACTACTGGACAGACAATGCCCAGTCCTCCCCTATGGGTCCTACATGGGACGCATTTAAAGCGACAGTGAGAGGCTCTTTCATTTCTAACATAGCCAAGCATAGGAAGCTCAGTCATGCTAGGTTCCAGGCATTAGTGACTTCCTTGGAGGCAGCCAGGGTACGGTATGCTGACAACCTGACCGCTGACGCCCATGGTTCATTGGTGGGGGCACACAGGGAGTTAGACTTGCATGTAGCTGACAATACTCGGAAACAACTACTTTACCAATCTGCCAGGTTGCAGGAATATAGTGGGAAGAATGGGAAACTGTTGGCCTACCTGTCCCGGACTGATCAAGTTGACCGTTCTATACCACAAATAAAAATGTCAAACGGTATGATTACCTCTGATCCTACTGCCATCAATCAAACATTTAGGTCCTTCTATGAACAACTACATGCGGAACCGGACCCCCGGATGAACAGGAATTGATGGGATTCCTGAAAACCATTCAATTTCCTACCCTACAAGACTCCCACAGGGATGTCCTAGATAAACCTTTTACAGTAGAGGAGGTCACGGGGGCTATTCTCTCCTTGCCTGCTAATAAGACCCCGGGGTTGGACTGGCTCCCTGCGGAATGGTACAAGACTTATGCTGAAGTCTTGGCCCAGAAGTTACACTTGCTGTTCCAGGTGGCATTCCAGGAGGGGGCGCTCCCGGCCTCAATGGGGGAAGCCTTGATTGTGGTGCTGCCCAAGCCCCAAAAAGATAAACTGTTATGCGGGTCTTACCGCCCCATCTCCTTGCTCAGTAGTGATGTAAATGTTCTGGCTAAACTACTTGCAGGTAGATTACAGCAAGTCATTCTCCATCTTATTCATCCAGACCAGACTGGGTTCATGCCTGGGAAGAGCACGTACGATAACTTACGAAGGCTTTATATAAATATCCACAGGGCGGCCACTGACCGGTGAAGTGGGCTGGTGTTATCCTTGGATGTGCTGAAGGGCTTTGACACCGTGAGCTGGTCCTTTCTTTGGGAGACCATGTACCGCATGGGATTTAGCCTTCAGTACATCTAATGGGTCCGCTTATTGTACACCAATCCCAAAGCCAGGGTATGCACCAACAAGGATGTCTCAGGCGTATTTATGCTGCAAAGAGAAGAGGTACAAGGCAAGGATGCCCGCTTTCCCCATTCTTGTTCGCCCTGGCAATGGAGCCTCTTGCTCTTGCCGTGCGGCAGACGGAACGGGTGGGGGGCATCCGATATGGGGAGTTGTCTGAAAAAATCTCGCTTTACGCGGATGATGCTCTTATATATTTGGATGGTGAGGGGGACTCATTTGAGGCCTTGATGGAGGTGGTGGAGGAGTTAGGACGAGCAACTGGACTGCGAGTGGGCTGGGAGAAATCAGTAGCTTTCCCATTGGTCATGAAAGGGATTTCTCTTATTTGACCAAGTCTAAACTGTCACTACATTCCAGGTTTAAATATTTAGGTATAATGATACATGCTGATCTATCGAAATTTGAAACTCTTAATCTGTCCCCTATAGTAACCGCGATGGAAATGAGGTTCCGCACCTGGTCCTCTCTGCCCCTTAATTTGATAGGACGGGTAAACATTTTCAAAATTATATACCTTCCAAAATATCTGTATGTATTCTGAGCATCCCCAATTTTCTTGACTAAGCAATTCTTTAAAGACCTTGATAAGAGTTTGAGCTCCTTCCTCTGGCAAGGTGCTCATCCACGTATATGTAAAAAGTCCCTTCAGGCGCCTGTGGAGGATGGTGGTGTGGCTTGCCCAAACCTCTGGTATTATTTTCTAGCGGCACAACTTAGATATGTGTGTGATTGGTTTAGGGAACCCTCGCAGAACTCCTCCACCTCTCTGGTATCAGCGATTATCGGCCCTGGGACCTCCGTGGTGGAGGCATTGCATAGATCTAAGCCTGAACTGAGTTCTCGGATGTCACCTGTGGATGTTAGCTGGTTAGCCTGGCATGAGGGCAACAAGATTCTGGGACTAGATGGTGGAGTGTCCCCCAATGACCCTATGTGATACAACACTAATTTTCCGGAGCTTCTGGGGCACCCGGATTCAAGGTGGTGGATCCGTTTGGGCATCACTCATATGGTGCATGTTTTTCAGGAAGACACATTTGTCACTTTTGACGAACTTAAGGTCAGATGTGGGGGTCCAATAAGTTCTTTTTCAAATATCTGCTCCTGCGACATGCCATACATGCACAGTTTGGTGGTTTAAACCAGAGGCTCACAGAAATGCCGCTTGAGATGGTATTCTCTTCCCCTGATGTTACCAAACTGGTTACAACCATCTACTCCCGTCTTCAGGCAGTAGGGACCAGCCCATACCAGACTGCATATGGTAGGTGGGGGGAGATGCTCCCGGAGCTGTCTGAGGATGCATGGGAAGAAGCCTCAGAGGCTTGCTTTCTTGATCTCATTAGTTTGAATTATAGACTTATTCAATTCAAGTTTATTCACCAGCTACATTATACCCCCGCCAAGCTGGCTCGCATGGGCTTCACCTCGTCTGGTAAGTGCCCCAGATGTGGTGAAACACAGGCCGACTATCTTCATATGTTTTGGTCTTGTAATGCGCTTACAACATTTTGGAATAATATATTTTCTTTTTTTGAAGACACTCTAGGAATTTATGTTCCAAAAACTCCAGACGTTGGCCTCCTTGGATTTATGAATGAAATTATACATCGGACTCATACCCGGACTTTAATGAGACTACTGTTATTTTTTGCTAAGAAATTGATTTTACTGCGGTGGAAAGATACCAATGCTCCTAGCATACAGATGTTTTATCGTATGGTTAATAAATGTTTACCTGTATTTAAGCTAATATACAACGGTAGAGCATGCCCTAAGAATTTTTTTAAGATATGGCAACCATGGTTGGATATTGCGGATTCCTTCTGGAAAGATGTCCCATTATCCCAGTAGACACTGGAAGAATTGTTTTTTTGATACCTGTGTGCTTGTGACTGTGGGCCTTGGAGTTTAGAGAGGTCCACCATTGTGATTGGACGGTGCAGGAGAGTTGGGGGGGGGGCGGTGCTCATGTCATAGCATGTCTGACCTTGTTGTATGTGTGAATGTGTGAATGGGTTTGAATGGATAGGTGCAGTTGTTCGGCTGGTGGTGTCAGTGGCTCTGTGAAAGAAAGGGGTCCGGCCGGATCCTGGGGCTGCACCCCCACTAGCTTTCCTGGTGCTCATCCCCTGTGGATGTAGGGGTGTAGGGGATGGAGGTGCTCTATGATATGTGCTTACCTAAGTTCAGATTTACACCTGGACAAATATGAAGCTGTTAATCCATATTTGGTATACTTATACTGCATCTCCCACTGTATGATTTATGTTCTACTGCTTTGTTTTCGGAAAACTCAATAAATAAATTCTTTCAAAAAAGAAATGTATCTCACAATGCATCTTATTATCAGCCACGACTGTTATATATTTCTCCTAATCTATAGTGGAACTGCATACTTACCATTCCACTATAGACGTTTGATCCTGTAATGTCTATAATAAATTATATTATATTATTGTATATTAAATAAAGGAGATAATAAGTAGGATATACAGTATGTGCATATACCTACATGTATATATACAGTATCTCACAAAAGTGAGTACACCCCTCGCATTTTTGTGAATATTTTATTATATCTTTTCATGTGACAACACTGAAGAAATTACACTTTGCTACAATGTAAAAGTAGTGAGTGCACAGCTTGTATAACAGTGTACATTTGCTGTCCCCTCAAAATAATTCAGCACACAGCCATTAATGTTTAAACCGCTGGCAAAAAAAGTGAGTACACCCCTAAGTGAAAATGTCCAAATTAGGCCCAATTAGCCATTTTCCCTCCCTGGTGTCATGTGACTTGTTAGTGTTACAAGGTCTCAGGTGTGAGTGGGGAGCTGGTGTGTTAAGCTTGGTGTTATCGCTCTCACTCTCTCATACTGGTCACTGGAAGTTCAACATGGCACGTCATGGCAAAGAACTCTCTGAGGAGCTGAAAAAAAGAATTGTTGCACCACACAAAGATAACCTAGGCTATAAGAGATTTCCAAGACCCTGAAACTGAGCTGCAGCAGGGTGGCCAAGACCATACAGTGGTTTAACAGGACAGGTTCCACTCAGAACAGGTCTTGCCATGGTTGACCAAATAGGTTGAGTACACTTGCTCAGCGTCATATTCAGAGGTTGTCTTTGGTAAATAGACGTATGAGTGCTGCCAGCATTGCTGCAGAGGTTGAAGGGATGGGGGGTCAGCCTGTCAGTGCTCAGACCATGAGCCGCACACTGCATCAAATTGGTCTGCATGGCTGTTGTCCCAGAAGGAAGCCTCTTCTAAAGATGATACACAAGAAAGCCCGCAAATAGTTTGCTGAAGACAAGCAGACTACAGACACAAATTACTGGAACCATGTCCTGTGGTCTGATGAGACCAAGATAAACTTATTTGGTTCAGATGGTGCCAAGCATGTGGGGCGGCAACCAGGTGAGGAATATAAAGACAAATATGTCTTGCCTACAGTCAAGCATGGTGGTGGGAGCGTCATGGTCTGGGGCTGCATGAGTGCTGTCGGCACTGGGGAGCTACAGTTCATCGATGGAACCATGAATGCCAACATGTACTGTGACATACTTAAGCAGAGCATGATCGCCTCCCTTTCGGAAACTGGGCCGCATGGCAGTATTCCAACATGATAATGACCCCAAACACACCTTCAAGATGACCACTGCCTTGCTAAAGAAGCTGAGGGTAAAGGTGATGGACTGGCCAAGCATGTCTCCAGACCTCCAGACCTCTGTACGAACCGGTCAGGTAGTGGAAATGGGAGTCGAAGAAATCGTTCCGTCACCAGTAGAACTTCCACACAAACCCCAGTAATAGTACAACCTTATGACGGTACGCCGGGTCAAAGGCTTTCCCTCCGCTAGTACGAGACGAATTCATACAGTGTCATGTACAACCGTAAGTACCAAGGTAGCTACTTGACATCGAGGGGTCACGGCTGTCGTGAGTACGTCGGGGTCTGGTACTGCGAGGGTGGTGGTACGAACTGACATCCGTTCTGTATAAACAGAAATATAAGGAGTGGACCAACGGCGGGGTGTACGAACCGTGG
>BLSH010556801.1:590219-601340 GCA_018402905.1 Glandirana rugosa | reverse complement strand
TTACACCCAGCCCCAGATGCGATTCGGGAAGGGCGACTTTCTGGCCTGCAGCATACTGCCCAAGCAGGGGCGGAAGGTCTGCGACTGGGTGGCTACCCATGGCGTCGTCCGGAGTGGTGAGTGAGTTCCTTCCTTCCCCCCTTTTTAAGGGCGGAAAGGGGGACCAACGACCCAAAAACAAAAAAAAAATAATTTTTTGCTGGGTAGCCTCCGGTAGGGGCGCGTGGAGTTCCTGTTCACCCCCTGCACCGCACCCGATCGTCTAGCGCCGTTCGGTCGTTTTTCGCCGCCATTTTGCGGCGGACCACCGCCATTTTGCTGTAGCCGCAGACATATTGGGCCTATGGGGCTTTCCCTCTAGCGCTCAGAGCGGCCATTTGCGGTACTGCATGTTCCCTGCAGGTGTTTTTCGGCCTCTAGTGTTCAACGGCGGCCATATTGGAATCCCTGCTTCTGCAAAAACGTGTCTACAGCGTTTTTACTTTCACTTTGGAACGGTGTGTGCTCCTGACGGCGTGGCTCTGACGATCCTCAGGGTTATGGCAGCAAACAGCAAGTATAGCTGGGCTCTCCTGTGGGTGCTGGTGGCGGCGGGTGCAGTCCTCCTGGGTTCCCTGGTGCACTGTGGGGCGGTGGTGTGCGACTGTGTGGGGGTGCCTTTAATTTTTAGTATTCATCTATGTGTTACTAAGGGAGCTGAACATGCTAGGAGCAATCAGCGGAGGCGCAATCTGCGCAAGGGGCTTTTCTGGACCAGCTGTGGCAGTCTTTAGTGAATTCTCCCCAGGGCGGATGTCACCAACAGGCCCCCCAAGAAGCATCCCCCTCCTCCTTGCTTTTCAAGGGAGGAATTTGATTCGGAAGGTCCCTCGGATGGAGAAGAGGATCAGGGGACGGCAGCTGCGCGTTAAAGAGCGTTTAGTTTCCACCATTATGATTGGTATTGCACTACGATGCGACTGAGCCAGGATGGCGAATCGCTGATTTCTGCGCATGTGTGTGTGGTCCTCCAGGCCCCTTAGGGCACCCAAGGCTTACCCACATGATCAATTTCCTGATCACCTTGTTTTATTGTAAATGGCAGCGTCCGCAGCATTCTTTTTAGCGCAGCACAGTGGTGTAGTGGGTAGCACTTGCGCCTGGCAGCATAATGCTTGCTGGCTCAGATCTTAACCATGACCTGACTGAGGTTTGCGTGTCCTCCCTGTGCATGCTCCGGTTTCCTCCCGGTGCTCCGGTTTCCTCCCACACTCCAAGGGACATAGGTCCAAATGGTTCGCTGCTCGCTATCCCTTGGAAAGCTTTTTAAAAAAAAATGGGAGTCGCCTTGGTGTCCCGCCGATAGCTCGCCTTAATAAGATGACAACCATTCCTCTGCAAGGGGTTCCTGCCTTCAAGGGCCCCGCTGACAAAAGACAGAGGCACTATTAAAGTCGCTCTTCCTGGTGGCAGGCTCTACTCTGCGGCCAGCCCTGATGTCCGCCAGGGCGGCGCGATATCTGTCTGGGCGTACGGCGGAGCTCCAGAATATTCTGGACTGCGGCCGCCTGCTGGATACACCGCAGAGGGCTGAATTTTGCTCCGAGGTCGCAAGTACCTTGGTGATGCGGCCGTTGATTCCGTGTGATCCAGGGTAGCAGTGTTGCTGTTTCCTCAGACGGGTACTCTGGTTGCGTTTTTGCTTCCCAAAAAAAAAAAAAAGGTCTCGCAGACCTTCCAGGGTGGACGTCTATTCGGTCCACGGCTGGGTGAGATCATTAAGGATTTCACAGGAGGTAAGTGCCCTTCTTCCCAGAGCCTGGAGGTGTGAGTTTCGCCGTAGACGGTAAGGTCGCTGCAGGGGCATTGGCAGCGCGAAACCAAAAAAGCGGAGGACAAGTCCTCCTCAGCCTGATGGGGTGCCCCCACCCAGGATTCGGGTGGGGGAGCGTCTTCTGGGGTTCGCAGGCCGGTGGCTGGCCCACATTCCCGATCGTTGGGTCCGGGAAGTGGTGTCCACCAGGTACAGGATAGAGTTCAACACTCTACCCCCAGACAAGTTCTTCCCATCAAACTTAGGGCTCCCACAGGACCGCCGGGAGGCTCTTTTTGGGGCTGTCCAAGCACTTTCGGTCCAGGGGGTGACCGTGCCAGTGCCTCCAGAAGAGAGGTTTCGAGGTTTCTACTCGAATCTATTCGTGGTTCCCAAAAAGGGGGGGGGGGGGTTCGGCCAGTACTGGACCTGAAGGCCCTGTACCGGTATGTCAGGGCGCGGATATTCCGGATGGAATCTATCTGCTCGGTCGTGGCTGCCCTTCATCGGGGGGAATTTCTGGCATCCCTGGACATCAGGGATGTGTACCTCCATGTACCCTTTTGTCCACGGCATCAGCGCCTCCTGCGCTTTGCAGTGGGAGACCTCCATTTTCAATTTGTGGCTCTCCCCTTCGGCCTGGCCTCAGCTCCTTGAGTTTTCACAAAACTGCTAGCCCCGGTGTTGGCGTTGCTCTGACAGAGCGGCATTGCGGTGGTAGCCTACCTAGACGACCTGCGAGCGGAGTCCGTCTCGGATTTGGAGGAGAATGTAAGACTCACATTGACATCGCTGCAGGACTTCGGTTGGTTACTCATCCTGCAGAAGTCTTCCGTCTCTCCATCCCGTTGCCTGGAGTATCTGGGTCTAATTCTGGACACAAAACAGGCAAAGGTGTTCCTCCCTCCAGCCAAGTTGCTGTCTCTGCAGTCGGCAGTGCGGACTCTCCTGTCGCACCATCGGTCTTCATTACGGTTCTGTATGCGGGTGCTGGGGCTCATGGTCTCGTCGTTCGAGGCATTTCGCCCAGAGTCACACTTGTCTCCTTCAGCGAGCAATTCTGGCTCGGTGGGACAGGTCCCCTCGGTCCTTGGACCTTCGTATCCGTCTGAGTTCCCAGACCAGGGCGTCTCTGACTTGGTGGCTTCGGAACTCGACCCTGACTCAGGGGAAGTCGTTCCTGCCCCTTCAGTGGGTGATCATCACCACGGATGCCAGTCTTTCAGGCTGGGGAGGGATCCTGGGGCAGCTGTCTGCCCAGGGCCGTTGGTCGGCACAGGAGGCTCGCCTCCCCATCAATATTCTGGAGCTGAGAGCACTCAGATTGTGCCTTTTTTTCACTGGGTGAGATTGCAGGGTCGTCCGATTTGAATTCAATCCGACAATGCCACAGTAGTGGCGTATGTGAACCATCAGGGCGGCACAAGGAGTCCAGCAGCTGCGGCAGAGGCAGCTCTGATACTACGTTGGGCGGAACATCACATTCCGGCAATCTCTGCCATTTACATTCCCGGTGTGGAGAACTGGCAGGCGGACTTTCTCAGTCGCCAGACGCTGCACCAGGGAGAGTGGTCTCTCCACCGAGAGGTGTTCAATCAGATTTTCCGCAGATGGGGGACGTCAGACGTGGATCTCATGGCGTCTCGATTCAATTTCAAGGTGGAGACCTTTGTGTCCAGAACGAAGGAACCGCCTTCTGTACGCTTTCCCTCCGATAAAACTGCTTCCGCGATTGATACGCAGGATAGTGGCGGAGGGGATACCAATATCCTGGTGGCTCCAGATTGGCCTCGGCACACTTGGTACACCGACGTGGTGCACATGGTGGCAGATGCCCCTTGGCGGCTCCCGCTGCGAGACGATCTTCTGTCTCAGGGGCCCATCTTGCACCCTGCTTTACCCTCGCTGGCTTTGACGGCCTGGCTATTGAGTCCCAGGTGGTAAGAGACAGGGGAGTCGCTGACTCAGTGATCCCTACATTGTGGAAGGCTTGCAAGTGTACTTCCCGCAAGATTTACCACTGCACCTGGAAGGCTTATGTAGCTTGGTGCGAGGCGGAGGGTCATAACCCTTGCTCTGATGTCGTGTCCAGGGTCCTGACTTTTTTGCAGCAAGGCCTGAACAAAAAATGGCTTTGAGCACACTCAAGGGCCAGATATCGGCTCTGGCGATTCTTTTTCAGAGAACTTGGCTTCGCACTCATTGATTCGTACCTTTGTACAAGGTGTGCGACAGGTGGCGCCTCGGGTGAAGGCTCCGTGGGATCTGAATTTGGTGCTTTCTGCACTTCAGAAACCGCCATATGAGAATATCAGGGAGATTTCCTTACAATTGCTTTCGCAGAAGGTGGCCTTTTTAGTTACCATCACTTCCGCCAGACGGTGTCTGAATTAGCAGCACTATCGTGCAAGTCTCCCTACCTGGTCCTACATAGGGACAAGGCGGTCTTGTGACCCTCTCCTTCATTCCTTCCGAAGGTGGTTTCTTCCTTTCTCATTAATGAAGATATTGTTCTTCCTTCATTGTGCCCTCGTCCGTCACACTCAAAAGAGATTGAGTTGCATACTTTGGACGTAGTGAGGGCCTTACGAGTGTACTTGGCTGCTACAGCTTCTTTTCGAAAAGCTGATGCCTTGTTTGGCTGTCAGAGGGTCCACGCACAGGGTTGGCGGCCTCGTTGGCTATGATTTCTCGTTGGATCAGACAGTCCGTGACCCATGCGTATTCTGTTCGGGGCAAGGTTCCCCCTTTTCAGGTCACGGCTCATTCTAGCCGGGCTGTTAGCACTTCCTGGGTTCTCAGGCACCAGGTCTCGGTGTCGCAGGTGTGCAAGGTGGCCACTTGGGCCTCGGTTCACACTTTTCGCTAAGTTTTATAACTTGATGTGCTAGCATCTTCGGATGCTGCTTTTGGCCGCAAAATTTTGCAGGCGGCAGTGTAGGCGCGTCTGGCGCCTCCTTAGAGGTTCAGTTGGGTACTGTTGGCGTTTACCCACCCCTCTTTTTGACACAGCTTGGGGACATCCACACATGTAATGGAGAGCTGCGTCTGTCAGTGAACGATAGGAGAAAAAGGGATTTTATTAAAACTTACCGTAAAATCCTTTTCTCCGAGTTCACTGACAGACGCAGCACCCGCCCCTCTGTGCTCTGTTCTTGTACGGCTTGTGTACGAACTGAAGAGCTTTGCTATGAGGTGGTTTATGTGGGAAGAGAGGACGGCCCCCATGGGAGGGGCCAGCTGTTTCTTTTCCCTGCCTAGTTAACTCCTAGTGAGACCCGCATAAACCCCACACGTAATGGAGAGCTGCGTCTGTCAGTGAACTCGGAGAAAAGGATTTTACGGTAAGTTTTAATAAAATCCCTTTATTCCTATTTACCCATCAGCATGTTCGTCTGCACTTTGCAGTAGGAGACAAACACTTCCACTACCATTTGGCCTATCATCTGCACCCAGATTATTTACAAAGGTGCTTGCACCTATAGTCAGCCTCTTCACTTGCCCTCTTCAGTGATCAGATCATTCTCGTTCTCTGGTACGTGATTTTATTCTGAGGGCATAATCTCCCTCACAACTGCCTGCAAAACTCCAAAGGACTATTCAGGTTCTTCAGACTTCCAAAAGTCTGCCCTTCATCTGAAGTACCTAAGCCACAACCTAGACACAGCACAGGCAAAGGCTTTCCTTCTGCCAAACAAGTTTCTCTCTCTAAGATATCACACTCAGACTTTAGGATCAAAAAGGCATTTCTCTGTGAGATTCTACGTGAGAGTCCTAGGCCTCATGTTTGCCTCTTTCAAAGCTGTTTCCTTCTCTCAGTTTCCTCCAACACAACATTCTGTTGGTCTGGAACAAATACGTTCCATCTGTCAACTTCGCCATGTTTTTTTCCAGTCAAACAAGGAACTCTCTAACTTGGTAGCTTACCAATCCAGCACTATAAATTGGTAAATCCTTTCTCTTACCTTCATGTAAGTGCAGTGCATTCCAGTGCAGTGGACAAAAGTAGAACATGCTATATTTCTGCATGGAATGCATCTGGAATGGGGCAACGAAAAGGTTTCCAGTGCAGGAGCGATTTCCGGTGCATGTGGATGCCATTAAGATTAATGGCACCTAGGTGCAGTCCTGCAGCAACAATCACCCGCACAGATGTGAACCTAGCCTTAATAAATGATAACAATGTGAATTTATCATTAGAAGTGTTCAGGCACAAAGTTAATGCAGCAATGTGACCCCCCCCCCACCTCAGCTGTCACATGTTCATGATAGGTGTCCTCAGGACTTAGGGTGTCATCGACACATGCACCCATCAGCCATCACCATTCATCCCAGGGATGAGGGAATGTACTGCCTTTTCCTAGAATACAGAGACTAACCATTAATCACCCCACAGGGAACTCCACTAAAATGGATTACCTAATCCCATCTATGAGCTGACTTGAGAGTTGTGTGTGATCCTGGCAGAGGGGAGGCAGCAGTTGATGCCCTCCCAGGGGTAGGTGGGACTGTTAGCTAGGGTGTCTGATTGTTGCCCTCACCTGGCAGTCATAAAGTAGGACGAGCTGGGTCAGGACCCACTCCTCAACCCGCAGCCTCTTCTTCAGCTCTTTCCTGTCATACTCAAGGGTGACTTTGCCTGGATGTCTTCTCTCCGGCTCCTTGGTGGTCTTGCTGGGGGACTGGAAGTAGACCTAGGTGGAGCTGGGGTGGGGGCTGGAGCTGGGGCTGCCGAGGGTGGCTATTGGGGAAAGTGATCACTGATTGCCCAGTGGTAGAAGAGTGGAGGTCAAGTGACAGTGAGGCAGATAAAGGCAGGTGGTGGACAGCGGAGGTGTCAGTAAAGGATTGGCGAGAGATCAGCACAGACAGACATGTGTGTGCTGGAGTTCCCGCAATCCGCCCATCATTCCAAAACAGTGTGCGCTTTCCCCGCTCTGAATGGTCAGCTGTCTCAGATCAGATGATCGCCCCTTCCATCCCCTCTCCTGGCTAACCTCTCTCCCCTCAGCTAGACTCTCCGCTCTCCCTGATTTCCTCTTCCTGTTCTCAGGGCTGGTGCATTATATCACCCCCTCCTATCCTGGCACCCTAAGGCAGCTGCCTACGCTGCCATATGCTGGTGTTGGCCCTGCACCCAGGGAAGCAGAGCTCCTCATCATCATCCTGGAGCTCAGATCAATAAAATTAGCTCTGAACCACTGGACCTCTCCTCCCATATGAATATCCAATCAGGGTAGGGTGCGCTCTCCCCGCTCTGAATGGTCAGCTGTCTCAGATCAGATGTTCTCCCCTTCCATCCCCTCTCTTGACTACCCTCTCTCCCCCCAGCTAGACTCTGTGCTCTCACTGATCTCCTCGTCCTGTTCTCAGGGCTGGTGCAAGAATTTTTGTACACACAGGGCACCAGGAAGGGGGGGGGGGGTGCATTATATTGCCCCCTCCTATCCTGGCACCCTAAGGCAGCTGCCTACACTGCCGTATGCTGGTGTTGGCCCTGCACCCAGGGAATCAGAGCTCCTCATCATAATTCTGGAGGTCAGAGCAATAAAATTAGCTCTGAACCACTGGACCTCTCCTCCCATATGAATATCCAATCAGGGTGCAATTAAGAAAGTGCCATGGCAGTGGCCTATATCAAAAATCAGGGGGAACCAGGAGTCAGGCAGCCTTGAAGGAAGTAAGTCTGATATTCACCTAGATGAAAAAAGCACTGCCAACAATCTTTGCTGTTCACATGCCTGGAGTGAAAAATTGGTAGGCGGATTTCCTCAGTCTTTATCACCCGGATCAAGGGGAATGGGCCCTCCGTCCTGACATCTTCAATCTCCTATGTCAGAAAAGTGGGACCTCAGATGTGGATATCCTGGCCTCCAGGTTCAATAACAAGTTATCCCTGTTTGTGGCCAGGACCAAGGATCTCTTAGCACTGGCATCTGGTGCTCTGGCAAACAGGCCAAACCTGCTGTTCCAAGGCCTCCTGTGGCATGGCTGTTGAAGCCCAGGTGTTAGGAAAATGGACATTCCTGGCCGTTTCTGGCCTCCCGTGCACGTTCGCGCGCGTGCGCTAATGGTGCCAATAGCGGCCATTTAAGCAGGACAGCAACAGGAGGCAGGTGCTGTACATTCGGCAGTGTTCCCGTGTTCCTGAGCAACCTGTTCTGAGCCACCTGTTACCCGGCCTCTACCCGCATCTGCTTGAACTCTGCCTGCACCAACCCCCGGCTTGCCTACAACCATTCTTCTGTCTGACCCCTGTGTACCTCAATCTGCCTGCCTGTTAACGACCCTGCCTGCACCCGACCACCCGACTGCCTGCTCCTCTTCTACTGTTCCGCCCGCATGTTATTGACCTGACCTGCATCACTACTCTTCCGTCTTGCACGGACTTCTGGATGACCTATTACCATCACCTGTGTCCGAGCCAGCCCTCGTGCTCCCCTGTGCTCCAGCGCTCCCTGTCTGCTCTGTCAGGGGTTCTGGAACCAGGGCCGTAAGAGAGGTTGCCAACTGCATAAGTCAGACTCTACCATCAGATACGTGACAGCAACGGACAGCCAGTCTGCGACTGTGCAGTGGCCCTTTCCTATGGAGGATCTGAGTATGCACCTAGCCGGGCTCACCCAGGCGGTGAGGGACTTACAAGGGGAATACACCCGGCTGGAGAACCAAGTCTGGGAACTCACGTTGCCTGCCAGCACCAGTCAGCTGGACGCTCACACCTTGCTGACCTTGCCTAGCGAACCCGAGGTACCCTTGCCCGAGCGGTTCACAGGGGACCGCCATAAGTTTTGGGCTTTTCGCAATGAATGCGAGTTGTACTTTTACCTGCAGCCCCGCACCTTCTCGTTAGAGGCTACTAAAGTGGGACTGGTCATCTCGCTATTGAGGGATGAGCCACACGCATGGGCTCACCGGCTGCTGGAACAGAGGGCTCCTGAGACCACCAACCTTGTCCTTTTCTTCCGGTCTATGGCTCGGTTGTACGAGGACCCCCACCAGGCTGCCACCGCTGAGGCTGCTCTCCACGCACTTCAGCAAAGCCGCCGAGTGGCGGAAGATTACGTAGCAGAGTTCCGGCGCTGGAGCGCAGATACCTCCTGGAGCGATGCTGTGCTCCATCATCAGTTCAGATTGGGGCTCGCAGAACCACTCAAGGACGAGCTGGCCCACGTGGGGGTTGCCCAAACACTGGAAGCTCTGATCAACCTGACCATCCAGGTCAACCGACGCTTGCGGGAGCGTAGAGCCGAAGAAACTGCAGGGGGTGTTTGTCCCATCCAGACGGAATCCGGACTCCCCCGGCCTGCTCTCTCCCCTGAAGAGAGACACAGACACCTGACCCACAACCTCTGTCTTTATTGTGGTGGTCCCGGACATCTTGTCAGGTCCTGTCCGGTTAAGCAGGGAGAACTTTTATCCTTGCCCGACCCTTCCAACCATCTTGTTCTGCCGCTGCATTTCCAGCTCCCTGATGGGAATCTTCAAGTCCCGGCTATCCTGGATTCTGGAGCCTGTAGCTGCTTCATTGATTTGGCCTTTGCAGCTCAGCACCAGATCCCACTCAAGCCTAAGACCCGTCAGATGGCCATCCGCTTGGCTTATGGGTCCACCATAAAATCTGGAGCAGTCACCCAGGAGACAGTCCCTCTTCTAGCCGGGACAGCAGGCGGACATCTTGAACACCTGTCATTGGACGCCATTACGTCCCCTCTTTTCCCATTCATTTTGGGTCTGCCATGGCTCCGGGCACACTGCCCCACCATTGATTGGTCCTCGGGAGAAGTTCAGTTTCTCTCCTCGTACTGTCAACACAACTGTCTGCCACCAGTTCCGGAATCCCCCTCTTCGATGCTATGTCTGGACTCTGATTCTGATTCTGAAACCCGCCTCGTTGTTCCATCTGTCTACCATGAGTTTCTGGACGTGTTCAGCAAGAAAGGGGCAGATGTTCTCCCACCTCACAGGTCATACGACTGCCCGATAGAGCTGCTACCGGGGGCAGAAGTACCCTTTGGCCGAATCTACCCGCTCTCTGAGCTGGAACTGAAAGCCCTCAAGGCTTATCTGGACGATAACCTGCAGAAAGGATTCATTCAGCCCTCCACTTCTCCTGCAGGAGCTGCAATATTCTTTGTGGAGAAGGAAGACCACACCCTCAGACCCTGCATAGACTATCGGGATCTAAATAAAATTACCATTAAGAACAGGTACCCTTTGCTACTGGTCCCTGAGTTGGGGTCAAAGACTTGGAACAGCTGCTGTGTTTTCCAAACTGGACCTTCGCGGAGCCTATAACCTCATCCGCATCTGGGAGGGCGACGAGTGGAAGACTGCCTTCCGAACGCAATTTGGCCATTTTGAATAATTGGTGATGCCCTTTGGGCTCTGCAATGCCCCAGCCACTTTCCAGCACCTAGTAAATTATGTGTTTTGTGACTACCTGGATCAGTTCGTCATCATTTACCTGGATGACATTCTCATCTTTTCGGCCTCCCTGGAAGAACATTGCAGGCATGTCAGGTGCATCCTACAACGTCTACGTCAGCATGGACTGTATGCTAAGGCCGAAAAGTGTGCTTTTGAGTGCTCCAGAATCTCATTCATGGGCTTCGACATCTCAGTCACCGGGGTAACCATGGATCCTCAAAGTCTCTGCAAACGTGGATTGGCCGGCTCCCGTTGACAGGAAAGGGGTCCAACGGTTCATCAGGTTTGCAAACTTCTACAGGAAGTTCATTAAAGGATTTTCTGTGGTGATTGCACCCATCACCCAGCTCACTAAACAGGGCTCCCGCTTCCACTGGTCCCCTGAGGCCCAAATGGCCTTTCTGAAGCTCAAAGAATTGTTTACCACGGCACCTATTCTTAACCACTTCAATACTATGCACTTAGAACCCTTCCCTACCAGACCAATTTTCAGCTTTCAGTGCTCTTACACTTTGAGTGACAATTACTCAGCCATGCTACATTGTACGACTTTTAACCAGACCATCCCTTCCCAAGATTCACGTATCATAACTTCACCAATTCTTATCCACGGCACCATTTGTTAAGAAACTCGAAGTCTTTCCGGTAAACCCGGAGTCCCCTGGTCACCTTCGCCCTCGGGACAAATCACTCGACCCACTACCCACGTTAGTGGTGTCTTTTAGGAAATTACTTGAAGGACATCTTCAAACGTTTGGACTACTTGGCAACCTGGGGAAAGGACAGTTGCCCTCGGCCGGTTAGGTGCAAACGTCTCTGAAACTCCTAGGTACCAATGGGGCCACTGACTCTACAGCTTCGGGTACTTACTCTAAGACCTCGTGAGTTTTCGTGTGAAA
>BLSH010556801.1:502267-553686 GCA_018402905.1 Glandirana rugosa | reverse complement strand
GGTTAGAAGGGGGGGAGAAGGGAAAGGGGAGCGGGAAGGGGTAGAGCCTGGGCATAGGGGCAGGCGTTATCCGTCCTTCCCGTCTCCACGACAGCCCAGGGAAGGTCATGAGTCTTAACTAGAGGGTCACTAGATTCATGTTACGACCTCTATGTCATCGTGGGTCTCCTCTTTTAGACATAGGTGGGTGAGTCCCCGACTTCTTCCCCTGTTTGGGGTCGGGGGTCTCTCCCTCCACGGACTCGGTAGAATAAAGGAAGGCAGAGGGACATGTCTGTGTCCGAATTGCTGAGTAATAGTAGATTCAGGGTGGAACGTTTAGAGCTCTGTGTGATATAAGTTCTTTATACCTATCTGTGGTTACAAAATGCGTCCAGCATGCCCAGGTGTGGGTGTATTTAGCTGGTGTAGGGTTGCATACAATTTTAACATTTGGATGAAAGGGTTGTTTTTCCATGTCTCAGTTCTCACAGACAACAAAAAAAGAAACCTCATTTTTATTTCAAAGGATATCATCACTTCAGGATTTTCTTGCAATGACTGGCGTGAATCCAGGTGGGCTTTCCTTCCAACTTGCCAGCAGAACCGGTTGTCAAAAGCACCAAATGTGGTCCATCAAATTTTGGTTCTAGCGGCTTTCTGATGTGTCGCTTGACCACCACCCAGTCACCTGGTTGGATTCTGTGAATACCTGGAACAGAATCTGGGCCGGGGATAGAGTTGTAAACACCTTC
This sequence comes from Glandirana rugosa, assembly GCA_018402905.1. Lineage (NCBI taxonomy): Eukaryota > Metazoa > Chordata > Amphibia > Anura > Ranidae > Glandirana > Glandirana rugosa. The sequence continues at coordinate 552,952 of BLSH010556801.1, read as the reverse complement.
ATGTACTTTATTAATATGTTCAGAGTTTGCAAAGAACATTGAATAAAGGGGTTCCATCCATCCTTAGCAATATCTCTGACCTCATTTTGTAGTTCTCTTATCTTAGCAAGATGTCCTTTTAATAGTGTCGTCATTATCCAAGAGAGGTGGTGGAGGGACCAGCTAGAGAGGAGGGCTTTTAGTTTACGTAACAGTGGGATATAGTTGGCAGCATATAGGGCTTGATAAGAACAGGTGAGGTTAATTCCTAGATAAGTAATGTGGGAGGAGGCCCATGTAAATTTAAAAATTTGCTTCAAGGAGGTTACCTCTGTGCCAGGAAGTGTAACATTAAGGGCCATAGACTTATTTTAATGGTGAGGCCTGATATGTCTGAGAATTGCTTAAGGGTGGAGAGTAAATTGGGTAGTTAAGTTAAGAGTAGGTCATCGGCAAACAGACTTATTTTGTATGAGTTACTGTACGTAGGTCCCAAATGAATGCCTCGGATATTAGGGTTAGATCTGATGAGGCACGCCAGTGGTTCTAAAGCTACAATGAACAGGATTGGAGAAAGGGGGCATCCCTGGTGGGTGCCTCTATGAATCTGCGGTGTAGAGTGGTAGGAAAGATAACGCACAGTAGCCTAAGAGTTGTGATATAATGCTTTCAGCCAGGATAGAAAGTTGGAAAGCCCCATTTACTTAAAGTGTAGAATAAGTAGTCCCATGAAAGAGAATCAAAGACTTTATGAATGTCTAGGCTAAGAACCATGCCAGGGATGTGTTTTTGATGCATTAAGTGGATGACTTTACGGGTGTTATCTGATGATTGGCGATGAGGGACAAAGCCCACCTGGTCCTTGTGGATCAAAGTGTGTAGAAATATGTTGACTCTGGTTGCCAGGATCTTAGAAAGTATCTTGATATTCACGTTTAATAGTGAAATGGGGCAGTATTTGAGTGGATCTAGTGAATCTTTGTCTGGTTTTGGAAGCATTACAATGTGCACAGAGAGGGAGGAGGGATGTACAGGGTGGGCCATTTATATGGATACACCTTAATAAAATGGGAATGGTTGGTGATATTAACTTCCTGTTTGTGGCACATTAGTATATGTGAGGGGGGAAACTTTTCAGGATGGGTGGTGACCATGGTGGCCATTTTGAAGTCGGCCATTTTGAATCCAACTTTTGTTTTTTCAATAGGAAGAGGGTCATGTGACACATCAAACTTATTGGGAATTGCACAAGAAAAACAATGGTGTGCTTGGTTTTAACATAACTTCATTCTTTCATGAGTTATTTACAAGTTTCTGACCACTTATAAAATGTGTTCAATGTGCTGCCCAATGTGTTGGATTGTCAATGCAACCCTCTTCTCCCACTCTTCACACACTGATAGCAACACCGCAGGAGAAATGCTAGCACAGGCTTCCAGTATCCGTAGTTTCAGGTGCTGCAAGATATGGGGCATATTAGGCAAGATATGGACAAAATGAAATCATGGATCTCCGAGGCAGAGCAGCAGCTGAAGCACATGGAGGACACTGTGACAGAACACTCTGCAAGCCTCCGCACCTTGCAAACAAAGATTTGGAAAGGCGTTAGAGTACAAGGCCTAGGACGCCAAAAATCGCAATAGGCAAAATAATTTGCATATCGTGGACCTCACCCTACAGAACCCTACAGAATTTGTTGAAAAATTCCTGCGTACCCTGCTACCCACAGCTCAGTTCTCACCCTATTATGTGGTGGAGTGGGCCCACCGTATTCCCCCTAAATCTGGACCGTTGGGGACACCGCCTCGCACGTTTATCCTTAAATTCCTGAACTTTTTGGACAGAGATGAGGTCCTGCGTGTGACCAGAGTGCAAGGGGAACTTCTTTTCTTTACAGGGGAGGGTGGGGGGGAGTTATAGAATTGTCTAGTTCATTGCATGTGAACTTCAGAGATGCTTTAGTGAACATATTAACTGTACCTGTTCATGTCTGACGTTGCTGTTGGGGGTGCTGACCCACCGAGCATACATTATCCTCCGATTCTATTGTGATTCCCGTAATAGCACAGTGTAAAATTATCTCCTGGAATGTTCGGGGCCTAAACTCAGAGATTAAACGCTCTTTAACATTCAGGTTCTTACAACAACATTGCCCACAAATCTGTATATTGCAGGAGACCCACCTCCAGAGATCTAGTGTGACTAGCCTTAGGAGACCATGGGTGAGCCACCACTACCATGCCACTTATTCTACATATGCTCGGGGGGTCAGTATGCTCATTAGAAAGATGCTGCCCATTCAGATAGCGGATGTCAGCATGGACCCAGAGGGCAGATATATTATATTGCATGTCCGTATATATGATAAGAGTGTTGTACTGGTGGGGCTGTATCTTCCTCCCTCGGCTTCGGTCCAGCTTCTGCATACCATTATGAGACAAATTGTACAGTATAATACCAGCCTAGTTTTTTTGTTGGGAGATTTTAATATGGTCCCAAGTACGGCCATGGATAGACTACGCCCTGCTACTCGAGACTCTCCCGACCTCCAACACTGGGCTGCCACTTTTGCCCTGATGGATGTCTGGAGACATCTCCACCCCAGCAGTAGGGAGTTTACCTGACACTCTGCTACATTCAAAACTTTGTCTAGGATCGATCTAGCCTATGCTTCCACATTTGCCTTACAGTTTGTTCAGGATGTCTCTGTGCTTTCCAGGGGTGTGGCAGATCATGCTCCCTTGTGTCTCACCCTGTCCCTGGCTGACCCTCCAGATTCCAGACTTTGGTGCCTCTCTCGATTCTGGGCACAGGATGAACGGTTACAGGAACCGGTGGAAACCTCCATTGGGAACTATTGGGCAGAAAATTGTGATTTCTCTTCTCCACATGTGGGATGGGACTTGTTTAAGGCGTGGGTATGGGAGGAATACATTTCTAGGATCTCGAGTATTTGACGGGAAACAACTCTATCCCTACAGGAGCTGGAGGAGCGGGCAGGCAAACTAGAGGCGGAATTTGTTGCAAACCCTAACAATGACCTGTACGCCCAATTGCAGCAGTCGTTACGTGACCTTGCCACATGCAGAATGACACAGACTACAAACGCTCTCCTTTATTCAACCCAAAAAGTGTTCGAACACGGTGGGGGGGGGGGGGACTACTAGCTGGCCAAGGGAGATACTCCGGCGACACCAATTGGCTGCATCAAAGCTGAGGATGGACGGTTGCTCACATCTCCTCGATGTATTAATGAACGGTTCTCTGACTTTTTACAATCTATCTATACTACTAGAGCTGATTATCAATACTCGTCCTTTTTCGTCCCTCTTTTCTCGACACAATACTATTCCCTATGTTGACTGAGGAGGCGCGGGAGAGGCTCGAGGGGGAAATCACTTTTGAGGAGATCCAAGAGGCTGTTGGGAAGCTGAAGGGGGAGGGGAAGGCACCTGGGGCTGATGGCCTCCCATCAGAATTTTATCAAAGCTTTAGTGAACTGCTTGCACCTAGGCTGACCTTTCTCCTCTCTGGGTTTGGGATGTTGGAGTCATTACCCGATTCTATGGCCGAGGTGATCATAGTGCTAGTTCCTAAACCTGGTAAGGACCCACTAGAGTGTGCCTCCTACAGGCCTATATCCTTACTAAATGTTGACGCAAAGATATTCGCCAAGGCCCTGGCTACCTGTCTCTCCCAAGTTATTTAAGAGTTAAAAGATGCTGACCAAACTGGGTTTATGCCAGGTAAAGGGACCAACATAAATGTGCGACATCTTCATCTAAATTTAGTCATCCCTCACGATAACGTTGGGTCTAGAGTCATTGCCTCTCTCGACGTGGAGAAGGCTTTTGACTCCATCAGTTTGGGTTTGGTCCACGGTATCTTCATGGCCTTCAGTTGTTATACTGCTCCCCCAGAACGTGCGTCAAATAATTGGCTCTCCCCTCCATTCAGCTTATCGTGCGGGAGACATCACGGGTGCCCCCTCTCCCCCAGCCTGTTTGCCCTGGCACTAGAGCCTCTGGCCATTGCGATCCGAAGCACCTCGGTTAGTGTAGGGAAGCTGGAGGAAAAAATTTCGCTCTATGCTGATGATGCCCTGCTATACCTAAACGATGCGGGACCCTCTCTCCTGGCTGCCCTGCAAATTTTGGACATATTTGGCACTTTTTCGGGTATTAAAATAAACTGGTCAAAGTCTGTGTTGTTCCCCATTGATGATGGCGCAATGACCACAGCCACCCCCTCACCACTATGCTGGGTAGCAGAATTTCGCTATCTAGGCGTGATAGTAACCAGATGGGCACGGGCTATATGAAAAAGAACCTCCTACCTCTCCTCGCCAACCTCAAAGCGTGTTGCTCCTCTTGGGCTAAACTCCCTTTGAATCTCCTGGCACGTATAAGTCTTATTAAAATGATGATCCTCCCTAAGTTTAACTATATCTTTAGGAACTGCCCCATTTGGATCCCTGTTTCTTTTTCAAAGGAGGTACATAACATCATTACCTCCTTTATTTGGAATGGTGGGGTGCCCCAAATGGCACAATCTACCCTGTGGCTCCCGGCCTGTATGGGTGGGCTGGCTCTCCTTAACTTTCTGATATATTGGTGGACGGCTATGCTGGTCATGGTCCAGTGGTGGTATGTCGGATATAGGGCTAATGCAGCGACATGCCTGGAGGCGGCTTGCCTGGGCTCTCTAGCTGAATTGCATAATTTTGCGTATGGAGGACCGAAGGCGTACTTGTCATCTCCTGGACCTATGCGGGCGACGTGGACGGTGTGGGTTGCGGTGAGGAAACGATACATGCGACCAGATCAGTGGTCCCCGGCCTAGCCACTGTGGGGGAATCCTCAACTGCCCCACCTGAGGATTGTGCCGGACCCACGGGTGTGGGCATGGTGTGGCATTGCAACCCTGGGGGATATTCTGACACAGGGTACCCTGACTCCTCTTTCAGAACTGTCCATCACGTAGGGTCTGCCTCGTTGGATGCAGTTCAGATATATGCAGCTTAGGCCCAATTCCCACTAACACTGTCCCTTCAGGAGGACCAGATTGTGGTGCTACTATCACCGGGTGACCTCAGTAATCCGCTATCGGTGCTTTATAGTACCTTGATAAGTAAAGACTCCCCAAGATTGAATAAATTGTGGGAATTATGGCGGGAGGACATTCCGACACTGGACAGGGAGGACTGTTTAGAGCTTGGGCTAAAACTGGTTATCTCTTCTGGTGATAAACTTATCCAGGTTAAAATTATTCATAGATTACACTATACCCCCCAGAAATTACACCGCATCTTCCCAGATAGGGACCCCAATTGTCTGCGTTGTAAAACACAGATGGGCACTCTCTTTCATATGCTGTGGGATTGTCTGGTTATTGTTCAATACTGGAAAGGGGTTTTCAAAGTGGTCAACCTTAGATTACAGCTGTCCCTCCCTTTGACACCAGAACTTGCTTTACTAGGGGTCCACGATGATGCCCAACACTCTCACCATTCCAAAATTCTCATCTCCTATCTTATGTTCTACAACAAAAAAGAAATCCTTCTGAAATGGACCTCACCTTCTGCCCCGGTCTTGTCCTCCTGGGAGGCACTGATAACGTCAGCCCTACCCATGTACAGAATAATATACTTGAACAGAGGCTGCACCTGGAAATATGACAAAGCGTGGACCCCTTGGATTATTATTAGATCTGTCGAACTAATGCCTTGAATTGTTGATAACATACTTATATGGCTGTAATTACTCTGGTACAAGCAGATGGGATCATACTTGATAATATGACTGTTTTGATGGTCTAAGCTGTTTGATGTATCTACTCGGAATATCCTGTCTTGTTCTATAATGTATATGGAATACTGTATTTGATGTGCCAAAAACCAATAAAGCACCTTTGATTGTAAAAAAAAAAAGTTACATTCCAGGGAGAGTTGTGAGTGGTCAGACCAGGTAGTAGACAAAATTCTAAGATTTCAAATATCTGGAAGGAAGGTTTGTTCTACGAAAAAGTGAAATCTATTGTGAGGCGCAGAGTAGTATGTGTAGTCTCGGGCTCTAGGGTTCAACTCTCGCCATGCATCTACCAAATTGTGTTCTGTTAAGAGGTCATTAAAGCTTAGAGACTGGGCAGATGTTTCAGGGTCATGTGGTGATATAGAGGTAGATAAGGACAGGATAAATTCCAGCCGATGACCATATTACTATACGCCATAACAATAATTGTGCCTTTTTTTATGCAACGAGATAACACGCAATAGGTGAGAGAAGAACCAAGTCTGATGTATGTTAGGAGCATACTAGTTTACAATTGTCTGTTCTACATCAAAGATTTTCCCTTGGATGAGTAAATATCACCCAGTGGGGTCAGCTATTTCAAGGGAGCATGCAAACAGAGTGTTTTTGTGAAATGCCACCTGCACGCCTCTGTTTTTCACTGAAACTTGCCCGAAATGTCTGAGGATAGTTTTGGTGTAAGAATTTGGGTTGGGAGGAGACAGAAAATCTGGTTTCCAGTAAGCCTACAATGTTAGCATGTCTGGAGGAGTAAAAAGTGAATGCACACATACGTTTTCGAGGGGAGTTAAAGCCCTGCAAGTTGTGTGACATGATGGTAAATTTGGAGGAAGCCATTATGGTGGTCGTGCATCAAAACAAAGTGCAAGAAGATCAGCGGTCCAGCTCACAGGATTGTTCAGGAACTTGGGCATCCCAACGCCCACTGAAAGGTAAGAGTTAGAAGTGGGGAAAGGAGGAAAAAAGACAAAAAATATGCATGTTAAAAGATGAGTATACAAAAGAGAAGGGAATAGAAATTTGCCTAAGCAATATATGGTGGTGTAAATGTGCACAACCATAGCATGGGGGTTCACCTCAACCGTCTGTGTGTGCAAATGATTGGACAAATGCCAGAAAAAGAATGTGGGGGGGATGTAATATCAAGTAATATGAGTTATATCAACTAGCATGAATCCAAATTAAATATATAATAGGAGGGATATCTACGTCTACATGTCTACCAAAAGGTGATCTGGAATCCCTAATAGAATAAAACAGTGAGGCCTTTGCCAACCCACAGAAGTCCCAAGGGAAGTAAATAGACAGAGGGGCAGTAATATGTGGAAGAGGAGTAGAGTATTAAGCGGGAGGGTAAGGAGCATAAATGTGCATCAAGTGTGCAAGCACTCAGCCAGATATAGTCACTGTGGATGGCAAAGGCCCCAGAATTACACTGCAAGGCAAATTAACACAATTTAACAGCACAATTAACACCTAAACACCCTCTGGGAAAGGAGGTTTTCGACTGGGTGGGCCGACAGCATCCACCAGAGAGGTGCAACTCCTAAGATTCCTCCTCAAGTTAAAAAAAAAAGAGAGAATCCCAGAATAAAATGAGAAAAGGAAGGCTAACAAGGCCCCCAAAATGGTACAAGGTGCATAGGATCAGTCTCCTGTTCAATCGTTAGGTCCGGGGTTGTAGTGTGCCCTTTTCTCTGTGGAGCGTTGTCTACGAAGAAGGGGTTCCCAGAGAGGGGTCAATCGTGGAGACCTGCGGGTGGAGGTTTGAGAGTTTTGAGAGGTAGTGGCAGTTGGTGTAGCGAGTTTCAGCCGCTCGAGGACCTCCCATGCCTCCTCAGGTGCTGAGAAAGAGCATGGTCGGCCAACATACAAGAATGACAACTTGAAAAGAATGCCCCAGCGGTATTTGATGTTGTCGTTTTGCAGAATCCACACATATGGCCAAGGTCTTTGCACTTTTGTAGTGTAGATTGGAACATGTCAGAGTAGATCTAGTATTTATGGGACTGGAACACCAGGTCCCTCCTAGACCAGGCTGCATGCATAACTGTTTCATTGGTCTTATAAAAGGTAGGTTTCACAATTATGTCTCGTGGGGGGCCTTCCACCTTTTTCAGGCCCAAGGCCCTATGTATACGATCGAATTCCAATCTGTCAATTGGAACAGATGGGATCAATTCCTGTAATAGAGCAGTGACAGTGGAGGTGAGGTCTTCAATGGACTCAGGGAGTCCACGGATTCTGAAGTTTCTCCTCCTATTGCGGTATTCCAAATCTTCCATTTTGGATAAAGCTCTAACAAGATCAAGTTTCACGGTGTTAATGTCCTGTTCATGGTTATCGATAACGGAAATGGTATCGTCCTTTTTTTGTTCCAGGTCTGCAATTCGGGTGCCAAAATCTCTTATTTTGCGTGTTAGATCAGTGGCAAATTTCTCGATAACGGTGTTGAGTACCTTTTGGAGAAGGAGTTTGAACTTCTCAAGGAGTGCTGCGTCACAAACGATGGACTCATTGAAAGTGTTAGGTTGAGCAGCTGGGATGCTGTCATTAGATGAGTCATCCCGATTGGTCATGGGTCCTGAGAGGTGTGGGAATGTTCAGGCGAGGGTTGCGGACAAGCCATTTTGGCAGAAATTAGTTTAGCAGGTGTTGCCGTTGTCTTCGTTGATTTAGGTGTAGGTGCTGTATAATTCTTCCCCATTTCTAAATAAACAGGATTGTGGTTGTGCGTACAAGGTATGACTGTGCTGGAAGAGCTGGAAGTTGCTGTACAAAACTGGAAAGAAGGAGCCACTGACAAGAATAAAGTCACTGTGTGGGTCAGCCCAGGGAGATCTATAGAGCACCTGTGATGACACTGGTAATGGCACTGGGAGTTAACAGGAGAGGTGCCACTTCTGTGTATTCTATAGTGCAGGAGGATCGAATATAGTAATTGTGGAGAGAGTCACTTGCAGGTAGGAGAGACAGGGCAGTGGGAGGTGCCACAGAAGCAAGAGCACAGGTCTCCTGCAAATGGAAAATGGCTTCCAAAGCGCTGCAGGAGGGAGCCAGTCACATGTTCAATCTCTCTTCCTGTGGCAAAAGTTGAGAGCAAGGTAGCTGCCCACTGTGCCCCCTGGCTGTCTGCACTGTTAGATCGGGGAGAATGGTAGCGCTGCAGAGAGCTGACAGACAAGCCGTTTGAGTAGCGGGAACAGTCTGCGGTGGAAGCTGTACAACCAACCTGCACAGAGCTCTTGCTGATGGTGTGGAAACGAGAAGCTGTAGTTGTTGGCAGGGTACTGAGAGCGGCTCCACAGATTCTCAAGGGGGTCTGGAGGATGTGAGAAACTATTGTGTGTCAAATAGGCGCTTGTCCTGACGAGATGAGTGCACACCTGGACGGAGAGGAGCACAATCAGCATGTGGCCATCTTGATCAAATGCTCAACAGGTCCCTTTTTGTATGATATTTTTGATTTTAGACTGTTGGTTTGAAAATGTCACCAGAGGTGGTTCTGTCCAGCTCAGCAGATTGCTTTAAGAAAGGCCTGGATTCTTTCCTAAAACCACATAATATAACTAACATTGGGTACTAACATTGAGCCCGGGTTCACACTTGTGCGATGCGGGAACCAGCGCGATTACAGAGCCGATTCCCGCATCGCATCTCCCCCGCAGGCAGTTCACACTGCCTTCTGTGAACAGCTACTGGTGTCATTACAAAGTTAATGTCACCCCCAGTTTTGTTTACAGATCGCAGTGCGAACTGTGAACTCGCACATGAATCGGATCGCATGGGTGAGAACACCCATGCAATGTGATTCCATTGCAGGAAAAAAACGGTCCCTGTACCCTTTTTCATGCAAATCTAATAAGAGTTCAGCCATACACCTGTATGGCTGGACTCGCACTGCTCAGAGATCGCATGTGATCGGCACCTGCGGTACATATGTGAACTTATAGGTAAAGTTGATCCAGGGAATATCCAATCGCCTCTTGGGGGATCAGGAAGGATTTTTTTCCCCTGCTGTAGTAAATTGGATCATGCTTTGCTGGGGTTTTTCGCCTTTCTCTGGATCAACTGTGGGTATAGCATAGTGTATATGTGATTGTATGAGATATATATATATATATATATATATATATATATATACATATACATACAGTTGTGCTCATAAGTTTGCATACATTGGCAGAATTTATGATTTCTTGGCGGAATATGAATAACACAGCTTTTCTTTCACTTATTGTTAGTGTTTGGCTGAAACCATTTATTATCAATCATATTTTGTTTACTCTTTTTAAATCATAATGACAACAGAAACTATCCAAGTGACCCTGATCAAAAGTTTACATACCCCAGTTCTTAATACCGTGTATTGCCCCCTTTCATGTCAATGACAGCTTGAAGTCTTTTGTGGTATTTGTGGATGAGGCCTCTTTATCTTCTCAGATGGTAAAGCTGCCCATTCCTCTTGGCAAAAAGCCTCCAGTTCCTGGAAATTCTTGGGCTGTTTTGCATGAACTGCATGCTTGAGATCTCCCCAGAGTGACTCAATTATATTGAGGTCAAGAGACTGAGACTGAGATGGCCACTCCAAAACCTTGATTGAGGGTTTTCTGCGCAAAGGACAGTGTTTGTTTATTTATTTTTCTCTGAGCTGCTGCCTCCACTGGATCCCCTAGTCCTAAGGGCTAGAGGTGTTAAATTAACCACTTCCCAATCAGCGGCGTAAATAAGCGGCGGCTGGCTTTGAGCGGCTCTACCGGGACATAGCCTGCAGCTGCAGGCTATATCCCAGTATCATTTTTTAGAGCTGACGGTCGACTATCCAGTGGTAACGACCGGTCCGGCTCGGGAGCCGCTTGGTCGTTATGCCAGGGGGCCCCTTCCGCCGCTCTTCTCCGGCCTCCTGTCCCACCGGGAGACCGGAGTGACGATCTGGCGCGTTTGCCGGCTGGAAGGAGACCTGATAGAAGCCGTAATCGACTCTGATCGGGTCTCCTTCGGCAAATTCCGGAAGCGGCGTCACAACGTCACTTCCGGTTTACTCGGAGGCTAACGGCGCCAATTTTTAAAAAAAATGACAGTATTCAGAATCGCCGTTTTTGGTGATCTGAATACTGTGAAGCGCAAAGGAGGGATGGAGAGTCTTTTAGACCCCCCAGCCCTCCAAAAAGTGTATCTGTCACCATATATTACTATCACAAGGGATTTTTACATTCCTTGTGATAGCAATAAAAGTGATAAGATTTATTTATTTTTTTTTAAAGGAACAGTGTTAAAAAAAAAAAAAAAAAAAAATTTAAAGCGCCATCATCCCCGCAAGCTCGCGCAGCAAAGAAAACACATACGTAAGTCACGCGCGCATATGAAAACAGTGTTCAAACCACACATGTGAGGTATCGCCGTGATCGCCAGAGTGTGAGCAATAATTTTCGCAAAAGATCTCCTCTGCACCTCTAACCTGGTAACCGATAAAATAAGTGTCGCTTATGGAACTTTTTAAATACCGGACTTTGTCGCCATTCCGCGAGTGCGCGCAATTTTCAACCGTGTCATGTATGATATCTATTTACTCAGCGTAATATCCTCTTTCACAATATACAAAAAAATTGGGCTAACTTTACTGTTGTCTTATTTTTTAACTCAAAAAAGTAAAATTTTTCCCAAAAAAATCACGCTTGAAAGACCGCTGTGCAAATACCGTGTGACAAAAAGTATTGCAACGATCGCCATTTTATTCTCTAGGGTGTTTGAAAAAATATATACTGTTTGGGGGTTCTAAGTAATTTTCTAGCAAAAAATGTTTTTAGCTAGTAACCAACAAATGTAAAAAAAGTGGCCCAGTTGGTAAGTGGTTAAGGAAAGAAAGAAAGGAGTGGGTGTGGCGCTGCTCTTAATGTGCTAATGGAGTGCTGTTCTTTGGTAACGTATAAAATAAATGGATGTATATATGTGATCTTGGTTTCTAAAAAAACGTCAATAAACCCAATAATAAAGTGACCTTGTGTGAATCTTGTGCACAAACCCCTCCTATTTCATACAAAAGAAATGTGAAAAAGGAAATCATTAATTTTTTAATTACTTATAGAAAAATATATATGTGTATCATATATGTGATCCCAAATTATATTCTTAACCAATAATAAAGTGACCTCGTTCAACCACTGTGCAAAAAAAATGCTTCAATTGCTTACAAAAAAAAATGTGAAAAAAAATGTATATGCTTAGGCCTCATACACACGGGCATTTTTTGACGCCACGTTTTAGGACGTTTATTGCAGCTCTCCATGTTATTCAATGGCCCTCTAAAAACGCTGGCGTTTTTGAGCAGTAGAGGATGTCGGCGTTAGTGAGCTGTTTCTAGAATGCGGGACCAGTGCGTTCTGAGGCTGTAGCATTTTGGCGTTTTTTGACGCTAATCGGGAAAATGCTCACTAACTCTCACTAACACCCGCTAACGCCGTACTGACGTTTTTGACGCCGGCGTTTTTTTAAAAAAAATTGTCATTGGTCAATTTATTAAACAAACACAGGAAATTCCTGTAAACAATTACCCAAAGCTTCTTTGCACCCCAGGGGAATTGTGGGTCGTCTAGGGGAAGGAGAAGGGAGATCTTAAAATGGCTGCAGGAGTGATCCAGACTGCGTTGATTGCTGCAGGGGAGGCCCACCCTGCGCTTTGGGAGGTGAGTCACCCGAACTATGGTGACCACCTCCTGAAGATCAAGTTATGGACAGAAATCTCTGCGTCCTTATTACCCGGCTGGGAAAACATGACCCCAATGGTGCAGCAGGAAAACAGTAAGTACATTTTTAATGCCAGTTCTGTATAGTAATGTGTTTAGTGAAGAAGTTGCTAAAGCGGTGGAAGTCTCTCCGGGACCGTGTCCGTAGAGACATCATGGACAAGGAGAGAGCTTCCACATCAGAGGCAGCTGCACCTGCTAAGAAGCCCCATATACATGCCAAAAACCTGATGTTCATGTGGCAATCCATATTAAATAGCAACAGAGAGTGAGTTTAGCTAAATAATTCTTTTTTTTTTTTTTTTTATTGGAAAAAATTATTTTCATCATTTTTTTTTTTCTTTTAGAACAACCTCCAATATATCGGGGAAAAAAAAAGGCAGCGGGAGCTGGAGCCGGACCCAGAATCGGAGACGGAGCAGGAGGTGGACAGACCCTCCACCAGCACCGCGTACACCGCTGCACAGGCATCCTCCCCTGGCAGTGATGTTGGCTGCCCCGCCATGGAGCCAACACCTGAGGTAAATCTCCACCTGTGTGCATGATCATCGCAATGTCTGTTTTTCTACGTAACTGCATACCAATCTGTTTTTTTTTGCAAGCACCAAGCGTCAGGCAGGATCACGGGGAGGTGCCCACTCGCCTCTGTGTACACGGCCCTGGGCGTGGACGTGGCCGTGGTCAGCGACAGAGGGGTGGCACGGTCTTAGACACAGAGGGAGAGGATATGCTTCTAGCACTGCTGAGCGAGGTGCGACAGCACCTTTTTAAATATGATTTTCTTGCCATGCCACCTTTCCATGCGGTGATCCAAAAAAGGATGCAAATTCATTTCATGATCCGTGCAGTTGTGCGAAGGTCCATAAATTGTACCCGATGGCTTGGGTTGCTTGACTCGGGTTCCACATTACTGCTGTCATGATTTCTTAAAAAATCATGTAGCACACAGCATGCCAGGACCACGCTTACTGCATTTTCCACGTCAAGTTGCATAGTGGACAGCAAAACACGCCATTTTGCTGTGCACACCCCAAACGCGCACTTAACCACGCGGCGTGCACGGCTCAGTCTGTAAAAAAATATTCTTTTTTCCCGGCTGAGGCCAGAGCCAATATATGGCCTCATCAGATTTTCCGAAAGTCCAAAAGCCTCGTCTGTGACCATCACCAAGGGCATAATTGGCTGTTCAATTCTGGGTAGAGGCCTGCTTTGTGGGATGTTTAGGCTTCCCTCAATCAAACGACGTCCAAATGCAGATTGGCGGAATTTCCGGGCATCGCCTTGGCTGCCATATGCTCCCACATCAACAAAAATAAACTTTAGATTGTCATCAGCTAATGCCAGCAAGACCACAGAAAAGTACTTTTTGTAATTAAAATAAGAGGAGCCGGAGTTGGGAGGCTTCTTCACCCGGATATGTTTCCCATCCAGGGCTCCAATGCAATTTGGGAACTGCGTCTTCTCCCAGAATACATGAACCACAGATTCCCAAATTTGCTCAGTGGGCTCTGGCATCTCGACTGAACGTAGCTCCTCCCAAATTGCCACTCATGTAGTACGCGCTACCACTGAGACGGTCATTACTCCGAGAAGAAAATAGTGGCGTAGTGACACATAACTCTGTCCGGTCGCTAGGAACCTAAAATAACATACAAATGATAGAATATTAAAATATAAATAGTGTAAGAGCGCCAACAATATTCCCTAACCTTATCCCATACCATTAACCCCTATTCTCTACAATCTACTTCTAAGCCTGTCCCCTAACCCCTAAAGAAGCCCTATTAGCGCATAATTTATGAAACCATATGCGTATTTCTAAAAATGTTTTACTTACCGGAGTGTCACCAGCAGCCTTTCCTCTGGTGATATAGCACGCCGCATCTCGGTGTCCATCAGGGTCAACCAGGGGGCACAGCTTCTCCAGCAGCTCATCGAAAAGCACGACTGACATCCTGGTGAAATTTAGAAATTTGTCCGGATGTGTACGCAGCTGGGTGTACATCTGGGTGAATTACCCCACAGACAGCCGCTGGGATACCAGGGGATGGGTCCAGATGCGACGTCACCTGCTGGATCTCTCCTCCTCCAACTGCCTCCTTCTCCGCATCCTCCGCAAGGTGATGAGCAGGATTGCCTCATCAATCTTTTGGACAAGAGGATCCATTGCACAAATGAAGAATGTTTTGCAAGATCGCAAAAAAATGCACACTCCGAACAAACACCAACAAACTCCGACAATGTACTCTCTCCTCTCTCTCTCCAACCAAAATGGCACCGTCACATGGTCTCGGACATTTTTTATTACTTTTCTAGGGCATTGTGGGTAATTTGGGAGTAAAATATCTGTGGGATGTCTTTAAAAAAAAAACCGCTATTTAGCACTGACGCTCACGAACGCTCATTGACGCCGATGCAAAACGCCGCTTGTATCGTGTTTTTTGACGCCGATATAATAATGCCTTTTGACGCCGACACTTACTAGCGCTCATTAACGCTCGCTAACGCCGATGCAAAACGCCGAAAAAAAACGCTGATTTTTCCCTGACGTCGGGCCCGACGTTTTGCTTATTTTTTCACAGACGCCCGTGTGTATGAGGCCTTAAAGTTCTAAAACGAATTGTGATGGAAATTGACTGGTGTCTAAAATAGTTCACTGATAATTACAACTTTAATAATCCATGATTCTGAAAAAATAAATAAAACCCAGTCCATAAACAAGCTTTATAAATCTGCAGTTCATTCATGAAATGTCAGTTCAAATGATAAAACCCGTTTATTCCACAGAGTACTTGCACGGTGTCCAAATATACAAATAACATTGTCTGAAGCTGCAAAGAAAAAAACAAAGAAAAAACCATGGTTGCTATTGCATTCCACGGGCTATAGGAAGTGCAATGACACTTAGATGCTGTCCCCAGTAAGCCAATTCGTAGCAACCCAGCTAACGGTGACACGGCCGGACCTAATTTATTAGTATTTTTCCAGTTTTTTTCTAAGTCTTAGATTTCAGGGTATCAACCTAGTAATATACTTATATTATACATAGGAGACTTAACCATTTAATTCATAAATCTATTTAATCAGTTTGTTAACCATAAACCAAGGTAACATGGAGCACAATGGGCTCTGACAAAATGTCCGCTGATCAAGTTATGCAGGGTTGCTAGACAACGGTATAATATAAAAGGTAAGTAGTGCAGGAAGATGGCACTGCTTCTGATGATGTTGGTATGACGAAACTAGTAAGGTGGAGCATCTAAGCGTCATTGCACTTCCTATGGCCTGTGGAACACAATAGCAACCACTGTTTTTTCTTTGCAACTTTGGATAATGTTATTTGCACATTTGGACACCATGCAAGTGCACGTTATTAAGGAACTAAATACGTTTTAAAATGTTAGTACACTACGGACTCCATTTGTTTTTTGCATGCTAACATCTTGGAACGAAGGGGCGGAAGGTTCTCCCAGGAAAGGATTCATGTCCCGGCAGAGCGGAGGCACACAGGAGGCGTAACAACACCCCCAGGTGGGAAACATCTCCTGAGACAATGAAGACCTCCAAAAAGACCCCAGCACAGCAGGGTTGCTGTAAAAGGCGCAACACCCCTAGAGCAGGGATATGCAATTAGCGGAACTCCAGCTGTTGCAGAACTACAAGTCCCGTAAGGCATAGCAAGACTCTGACAGCCACAAGCATGACACCCAGAGGCAGAGGCATGATGGGACTTGTAGTTTTGCAACATCTGGAGGTCCGCTAATTGCTTATCCCTGCCCTAGAGGGAACTGCTCTCTGGTAAGTGCATTTACCTTAGGGGAGCACGGACTGCAACACCAGCACCTGTGTGATGTCTTTAATGTTTTTTGTAAGCATTAACAACAATTACTAAAAGAAGAGGAGGACGGATTTTATAATTTGAACTTGAATAAACTGTGGATTTATTAAGCTTGTTTATGGACTGGGTTTTATTTTATTATTTTTTCAGAATCATGGATTATTAAAGTTGTAATTATCAGTGGACTATTTTAGACACCAGTCAATTTCCATCACAATTAGTTTTTAATATGAACTATAAGCATATCGATTTTTTTCACATTTTATTTTTTTTGTAAGAAATTGAAGCGTTTTTTTTGCACAGTGGTTGCACAAGGTCACTTTGTTATTGGTTAAGAATAGAATTTGAGATTACATATATGATACACATATATATTTTTCTATAAGTAATTAAAGAATTACCGGTAGTAATTTTCTGCCACTAGAATTTTAAGCATATCATTTTTCACATTTCTTTTGTATGAAATAGGAGTGGTTGTGCACAAGATTCGCACAAGGTCACTTTATTATTGGATTTATTGAATTTTTCCTAGAAACCAAGATCATATATATACAGCCATTTATTTTAAAAGTAACCAAAGAACAGCACTCCATTAGCACATTAAGCACAGCGTCACACCCACTCCTTTCTTTCACTCCAAAACCTTCACTTTATTCTGCTGTAGCCAATGACAGGTTGACTTGGCCTTGTGTTTTGGATCATTGTCATGTTGGAATGTCCACGTACATCCCATGCGCAGCTTCCTGGCTGATGAATGCAAATGTTCCTCCAGTATTTTTTGATAACATACTGCATTTATCTTGCCATCAATATTGACCAAATTTCCTTTGCCTTTGTAGCTCACACATCCCCAAAACATCAGCAATCCACCTCCAAAAAGCTCAATTTTGATCTCATCACTCCAAATGACTTTGTACCAGAAGGTTTGAGGCTTGTCTCTGTATTGTAAGCGGGATATTTTGTGGCATTTGAGTAGTAATGGCTTTCTTCTGCTGTATTGTTTGGCGTATTGTAAGCGGGATACTTGGTGGCATTTGCATAGTAATGGCTTTCTTCTGGCGACTAGACCATGCAGCCCATCTTTCTTCAAGTGCCTCCTTATTGTGCATCTTGAAAGAGCCACACCACATGTTTTCAGAGAGTCCTGTATTTCACATGAAGCTATTTGTGGGTGTTTCTTTGCATCCCAAACAATTTTCCTGACAGTTGTGGCTGACATTTTAATTGGTCTACCTGACCATAGGTTGTTTTTTTTTTTTTTTTCATTTTATCATTAGAAATATTTATTGGTATTTAAGTAGTAGTACATTGTGGTATATGCAGTTAACATGTATAACATACAAACCTTATAAGAAAGGTACGTAAGGGTACATAGGCAGGTACATTCATTTGGGCTATCAAGTGGGAACAATGTGGTCAGCACATTTGGGCAGCAAATATAATCAGCAGATAGACGAATTCAACAGATATGAATATCAAACTTCCAGCTATACTTGATCACAATAGTGGACTCAATGTAAATACTCTGGGTGTGTAAGTTTTTCAATTACGTTGAGTCAAGTTCTTAGGGTCTAACCCGGAGGGGTATGGGTACTTGTCCATATTGACCATTTTTGTTCTAAAGATTTGATGGTTAAGGAGTTGAATGCAAGGGCGCGTTCAAGATTGTAATTTTGCTGTACCATGTTTATAACGTCTGTTATGTTGGGTGCATCTTTAGATTTCCATGTCTTAAGTATCATTGTACGAGCTGCTAGTAGTATATGGGTGACTGGTTGTCTGAATATGTGTGTGTAGAGATCTATTCCTATATTTAGAATGGCTAACTCTGGATTAGGTGTCTTTAGGCATCTTGTGAGGGATGATATAAATCGGAACATTTGGTTCCAAAAACTCGTCAGATTGGGAAATTCCCACATGGCATGTAGCAGGTGGCCTATCTGTCAGCAACCTCTCCAGCAGAGAGGGGAGGTGTTGGGGAAGATTTTGACTAACCTGCATGGTGTGAGATGCCATCTATTGGAGATCTTAAATGTCAACTCCCAGCGTCTTACACAGTGGGTAGCTCTATTGACTTCTATGGAGGCTTTTTTCCATTGGGTTGGAGTGAGTGAAGTTTTAAGGCCTCTCTCCCATTTTGTGATTGGAATTGGTTTTTTGAAAGGATAGTTTCCCTTGTAGGTTGTTGTAGAAGAGGGAAATGCCTTTTGTCCCAGTTTTGGGAGCAAAGTAGTGCTCCCATGCAAATACAGGTATTTCCATTAGTGGAACCAGATTTCTGTGTAGGAAATGAAGAATTTGCGTACTGGTGAATTGTGCAGAGTGTACAAGTGAATTGGGCAGATATTGGGAGATTCTATTTGTCCATTAGATCATGTAGGTTGTAGAGTTTTGACTCTTTTTTTAAAATCTGTTATTTGGGTCAAACCGTGTCTTCTTAGCTCTGTGGAGAGCAGGGGGATTAGTGCCTCTACCATTTTTAAAGGCAGTTCATGTTCTACAGGTTTGGTTGGAGTTATTTTTTGGTTTAGAAGGTGACGCCATGCTAAATTGGAGGCATGTAATGGGGTTGGTAGATGGGATGCATTCCATGGCTTCCACATATCACACATAAGAAGTTCTGGAAGGCTTTTTGTTGGTGCCATGGAGGATTCTATGGATACCCATATAGGGTTGTCTGTTTTTGGAACCAATGTTGGATTTGATCTAATCTGACGACCCAGTAGTAATCCTTAATATCTATCATGCCTGCTCCTCCAATGGTTTTGGAGGACCATAGTTGAGTGTTTGCATCTAGCTCTACTACCATTCCGGACACATTACCGGATGAGACTCGACAGGGTGCTGAGATAGTGGTTGGGAAAAGGTACTGGTAGGACTCTGAATACATATAAAATTTGAGGTAGGACCATCATTTTTATGGCCACTATTTTGCCACTCCACGAAAGCTCGCATTTGGATATGTTTTTGAGTTGTGGTTCAGTTTTTGCAATCAGTAGTTTAAGGTTGGTTGTAACTAGGGAGCGGGGTGATTTAGTTAGAGTGATCCCTAAGTAGGGTACTCCTTTGTCGCTCCATGTATATTGCAATGTGTTTTGTAAGCTGGTTTTACTTTCAAAAGATTTTTGTTTTTTTTTCAGACATAACATGGATAGGTACAGTACATCAGTGCTTAGAAAAGCAAACAAGGATACAATATACAAGCAAGGTTACCATTTGGGTGACAGGGCTCTCGAATACTAAACCCAACAAAATAAAATTGTTCTATAGAAGGAAGAGCCACCAGGACAGCAATCATACTAGGCAGTGGTGGAAGACTTAAGACAAGCTGTGCGTGGAGGGGGGGGGTTCGCTTCACTAAGTGGGCATGGGACAGAAGCTTACCTCCTGCCTCAACAGTTGTACCATTGATAGGGTAGGAGGTGATGGCCCTGAGAAAAATTTGTCACATTCCCAATGGTATCGAGACAGCTAGAAACCAACATTACCATAGGCAAGAAATTAACTGAAATACTGGGAGAAAAGAGAAAGAAAGAGCAGAATGAGAAAGAGAGAGGATAGATGCACTTAGAGTCTGTTCGGATCTGCAGTATCTAGGGACAAGTTATGTCCCGGTATAAAGGAGACACCTATGTAGGTAGCCCAAGGTTCCCAGATCTTCTCGAACCTCTTAGTGGGGTCTGAGAGGATGCTGGATAACTTCTCCTGAGACATGATCCAGGAGATTTTCCATACTGTAACTGCAAAGGACACCTTTGTTTTTTTTCTTGACTTCGCTATGGTGAGCTTGGCTCCAATCAGAATAAACTGCACTAATTTCTTGTTAGGTTTAGACAGGTTCGGAATGTGCGCATTAAGTAGGACGATCTCAGGGGACCTAGAGACCTGAGATTTGATCAACTTCTCGATGAGGTTGAAGATTTTCCTCCAGAATGGTCTTATCCTTGGGCATTCCCACCAGATATGTGGCATTGAGCCCAGAAGGGAGCAACCTCTAAAACACTGTGTGTTTGCCGAGGGATAAATGCAGGCCAGTTTGGTTAGGGTAAGGTACCACCTAGTGATAACCTTAATACTCGCCTCCATGAGGACAGTGTTGAAGGTGCCTCGAGTAGAATTGGTGAGAGCTCCGTGCCATGTCTCCAAGTCCCATGAGAACTGAAAATCCTCCTCTCAGTGCCTCATGTATGGGGCTTTCATCGCTGGCCAGGTGAGAGCCACGTAAACTACCGAGATGCCTCCCCTCTGCTCCATGGCTTGGCCGCACCAACTTTCATAAGCCGTGATTTTTGGGGGAAGGGGCTTCTCTTTCCAGATATGCCGTAGAAAATGGGAAATTTGTTGGAATCTGAACTTTTCTGAATCTGGAAGGTCTAGTTTGCTTATGCAATGGCCAAGAGACATGGGACCCGAAGGAGTAAAGAAATGCCCTATATGGTACAGCCCCTTGTCCAGCCACTACTTGAACACTTTGATGTCTAGCCCTGGAGGGAAATCTGGGTTGTGCAATGTGTGCACTAGGGGAGTCAGGGTCAAGATTAATTTGGGGCAGTTACGCAGAGAGTCCCAGAGAGCAAATGAATGGGATAAGGTAGGAGATCATATAGGAGGTCTTTTTTTTGGATTAGTCCAAAGGAGGTAGTCTATAGTATAATTCGGTACTGCCTGCCTCTCAATCTGGATCCAGTACGGTTTCTCATACCTCGTGTAAACTAGGGAAAGTTGCGCTAGTCTAGCTGCTTGATAATATTTGAGGAGGGAGGGTAATCCCAACCCCCCCTCCTGCTGTGATGGTATTTTGGGGGAACCTGTATCCTGAGCTTCTCCAGACAAATCTTAGGATTTTGCTCTGAAAAGTCCTTAAATGGTTTTTCCTAATAGGAATAGGTAGGGCCCGGAATAGGTACAGAATCCACGGGAGGAGGGTCATCTTGATTACACTAATTCTACCCAACCAGGAGAGATTGCTATTCGACCAGGATTTTAGGTCGACCTCGAGTTTTCGGTATATGGGGGTAAAATTATTAGCATATAAATCCTCTATTTTGGCCGTCAGATTAATGCCTAAGTATTTAACAGATGTCAAACTCCATTTAAAGGGAAAGGAGTGTTGCAGGGAGGCGACTGTGTACTACGATAGGGAAATATTCATTGCATGGGATTTGGAATAGTTCACTTTTAGCCCTGAGTTTTCCGCAAAAGAGTCTAGTAAATGACTTAAATTGGGGAGTAAGATGTGGGGGGGATGTAATGAACAAGAGAATGTCATCTGCAAAGAGACCACATTTATGACTCTGAGGGCCTCAGGAAACCCCATTGATATCCGGGTTTTGGCGAATAGCGATTGCCAAGGTTTCAATAGCTATAGCAAAGATGAGCGGCGAGAGGGGGCAGCCCTGTCTCGTCCCCTTAGCTATACCTATCGGTTTTGAAAGGTACCCCTGGAGCCTTATAGGGGCAGTAGGGCAGGACTAAAGGGCCCTAATGACCCCCATGAAGCACTGGCCGAATCCCCATTTCTCTAGAATCGTGAATATGTAGTTCCAAGATACTGAATCGAAGGCCTTCTGCAGGACTAAAGATAAGACCATGCCTCGTTGTTTAGAACCCCCCTCCCAGTTAGATTGTAGGATGGAGGTCAAATCAACAGCTCTGCATATCTGGTCTGGTCCCTGCCTTCCCGGGATAAAGCCCACCTGGTCTTTGTGTATGTAAGAGTTGATGAATGTAGCTAGCCTGTTTGCCAGGATTTCGTTAAAATTGTCGTTATTGATCAATGATATGGGTCTATAGTTACCTACCTCTTCAGGGTTCTTATCAGGTTTCAGTATCACCGTTATAAAGGCAGAATTAAGCTGTGGGTCTAGAGGGGTACCCTGTGTTTTAGATTTCAAAAATGTTGTCAAGTGGGGGGTGAGTGTCTCAGCGAAGGCCTTAGTGTAAGGGACAGACCATCTGGACCTGGGGCAGACCCTTTTCTTAAGTCCTTAATGACCCCCAAGACCTCCTCCTCCGTGATATGTGCCTCCAAAATGTGTTTGTTTTCAGCTGTCAGGGAGGGGAGGGGGATGTCCTCAAGAAACGTTGGAAGGGAATCTGAACATCTCTGATCGGGGCGTCGTACAGGTCAGAATAAAACTTATAGAAGGTATCCAGGATTTTCATTGGGTTAGTGCTGAGGCCTTGACCTGGGACCCTAATTTTGGGAAGGTAATAATGGTGACACCGAGGAGTCAGTCTCGCTGCTAACATCGTGCCTGGTTTATCGTTCTGTGTATAGAATTTCTGACCATTCCAACGGATAGATTTCTCTGCTTTGGCTGTTAGGGCCATATTAAGCTCTAGTCTGACTTTATCCAGTTGGGCAGCGAGAGTTTTGGAGGGGTTAGTCTTATGCATCGTCTGCAGGGACACATACAATTTTTCCAGACTGATCAGATCCGCAGATCTCTGTTTCTTTATTTACAAAGATATCTGTATGAGTTTGCCTCTAATGAAAACTTTGTGGGTAGCCCAGAGAATTTCCGTGGATGTCCCTTCTGTATTGTTAAGAAGGAAGTATTCCTTGAGAGAATTATTGATCTCAGTGACTTTAATGGGATCAGCTAGCAGGGATTCATTTAGTCTCCACTGTGACTGTTTCGCATAATGTGGGTCGGAACGGATTTGCAGGATGACTATGGCGTGATCGGAGAGTGGTGTGTCGACTATTCGCGCGTTCATTACTAGGGGTGTTGTATGTGTCTGCACTAGCAGGTGGTCTATTCATGCGTAAGAATTATGAGGGAAAGAATAGTGAGTATAGTCTCTCTTGGTTGGATTGAATTCCCTCCAGATATCCGACATATTAAGCATATGAAGCAATTTGGTTAGTTTCAGGCTCGCTCTGGCCGGGCTCGTCAATTAGTCCCCGAGGGGTCTAGATTTATCGAGTCCTTGATCAACGGCTATGTTAGAGTCACCGCCCAGTATGACTCTGCCTTCTAAATGGGGCTGGATAGTGTCAAACTGCGCTTTAAAGAAGTTTAGTTGACCTTTATTAGGGGCATAATAAGAAACAAGTGAATATAAGTTCCCATCTATGGTTCCTTTGATTAGAATATACCTCTCCTCTGGGTCTTTAATTTCCTGGAGGGGGGAGAAACCGCAGGCTTTGGAAATCAGGATCGCTACCCCTTTGGTTTTGGATTCCGCATTAGCCAAGAAGAAAGCGTGTGAGTGGGGGAACTTGGGGCTGTACCATAATGGGAAATGGGAGCAGAGGAGCCCCAGTTTTGCAGCCTTCACTTGAGAAGAAAATCTTTTCCAATACCCAAGGAGAGGCACGAACCAACTAGAAGTAGTCCTAAGCGATCTAGTGAAGGAGTTATGGAGGCCTGTTGTCTTTAGCTTTCTTGCTCTTTGACTTGGACCAGAGCAGGGAGACTGGGCTAGAGGGGAACGGTCTCTTCTCGTGGGAGCCAGCTGGGTCAGTAATATCCATTGGTGCTTCTTGGGAGATTAACTTGAGATGCAGAAGGAGTTTTTCCCCCTCTGCTAGGGTTGAGAAAGTGAACGTTTTCCCTTTAAGAATGAATTTGACACCAAAAGGAAAGGCCCGCCAATACTTAAGCTCTGCTCATTGTAGAACTTGGAGGAGCGGTTTGAGGGCCCTCCTCTTTTGCATAGTAGTCGGAGATAAGTCCGCGAAGATCTGGACTTGGTGCCCCATACAGGAGATAGAGGGGTTGGTTCGGGAAGCCCTCAGTATTTCCTCTTTGATGGCATAAAAGTGCGGTTTGACTATAATGTCCCTTGGAGAACCATCTTTGCTTGGGGGGACCCAATGCTCTGTGGGGTCTGTCCAGGTCTATCCTGTGTCTAGGCACATTGGAGATTATGGATTGAATCAGTTCCTTTAGTTTCCGGTAGGCCCCTCACCCTGAAGTTGTATCGTCTCGACCTGTTTTCAATGTTGTCTATTCTTGCTAGGGCAGTGGCCAGTTGGTCCTGCAGAACTTGTATATGATCAGAGTTTTGGTTGGTTCTGGCCACAGTGAAGTCCAATTTCTGTTCAATAGCATCTATTCTGGACCCGAGATTGTGAAAGTCTGCTTTTATATCTCCCGTAATTTTCGCAGCAGTGTTCGCCAGACCCCGTTCTAAAAGATTGGAAAATTGAATGAACAAGTCTGCATTATTGAGGAGAGGTGCCTGAATTGTAGGGCTGGGGTTGTGCACCTCTTGCTGAATAGAGGAGAGGCGAACTGCCGGGGAGACTGGAAAGTCCTTCATTGTGTGGCGTAATAACTACTCTGTAGAGGTCTGTTGATATGGACAGAAGTTGGTGCGCGGGCAGATTGGACCCTGGTGTGAGGGTGAGGGTAGCTGGAAATATAAGTGGTCTGTACTCAGATGTAGCCTCTTGGGTTGTAGTAAGTGAAAGGGCCCCAGCAGTGGCCATGTCAGAGGAGTGGACCTGGTCAGGCTCTGTGAAAAGATGTGTGAGCTACTTTCTAATGTTCGCTCCCTGCATGCGGGGTGGTGTTAGGGCCCTCCAATTAAGTCGCCCTGAGACCTGCGGCCCACGCGCAAATTTGAGGCGTGTTGTCTGTTTCCTTATCCTCCTCACCCACTCTCCTCTGTCCACTTCTGGGGGGGTTTCACAGTCTCTCAGGCTGAAAACAGGGTGTGAGGCCTACCTTCCTTCAGCAGATGTCCAGTGGTTGTGGAATAAAGGGTTGGAGATCCTTGTGGGAGCTTCAGATTTAATACCCTTAGTCCCTTTGACCGTCCCAGGGGATGTGGGGGGCTGGCTCACCCCTCTGCCAGCTAATCTGGGTGGTGGATCAGCTCTCTGGAGGCTTGGTTCATCCTTCAGGCTGCATCAGCGGCTATCTTGGTTCACCCAGCTGCCGCGGTATCAACTATTGCAAAGGAGGGGGGCCTGGAAAGCTATGGCCCTTGTAAGCTTTAGCACTGGGGAAGCTAGTGTGCTGGATCTGTACCTAGTGGGGGGTCCTGTGTGGCTTCTACTACTGTCCGGTGTCCACACTGTGGATTAGGCCATTTTGGTACACCGTGCGGGAGCGGATGAATGGCCAGCGGGCTCAGGAGTAGCCTCCGGGCTGTACCCCGGGTGGTCGCGGCTGGATGGGGTTTTTGTTGTATTGTTCCCCCCTGTTCTAGGTCGCTCTAGTGATAGCTGCAGGGACCAGGGATGCCGATGGTCGGAGTAGGTGCGGAGCTCCTGGGTTAGGGGTCCATCCTGGAGCTCCCGCGCATGCACACTCTGTAAGCTGGTTTTAATGATTTTTGGGATACCTAGGTCTAGTATAAGGGACTTAGTGAAATTGATCTTGTAGTATGAAATGTCACTGAATTCAGATAGAATTTGGTGGGCTTTTGTAAGAGAGGTGAGGGGATTTGTTAACATTAGAATTACGTCATCCGCGAATAGGTTTATTACATGAGTTTTAGAGTTGTATTTGAAGCCAGTGATTAGTGGATGTGATCGGATTCTCTCTGCCAGGGGTTCGATTAGTAAGTTAAAAATGGTGGGTGATAGTGGGCATCCCTGTCAAGTCCCGTTGGAAATGCTGAATGGTTTAGACAGAAACCCAGATGTGTAGACTTGTGCCATAGGGGCTGAATAAAAGGCTAGTATTGCTGCATCTATTGAAAGTAGCAGAGAAGGCGTTCAGCTTTGCTATTAACAGTATATTAACAATTCTTCTTGTTGCATCAGCAGATTGCCTACCCCTCACAAAACCCATCTGGTCTTATTTGATCAGGGATGGGAGGGTGTCTCTCAATCTTCTGGCTATGATCGTTGCATAGATTTTGACACCCATGTTCAGGAGTTAAATTGGTCTGAAGTTGGAGGGTGTAGTTGGGTCTTTGCCTGGTTTTGGTAGAGTGACCATATATGCTCTCAGCATCTAATTTGGAAACTAAGATGTTTGGGTTGCGTGTGTGAAGATCTTTTGCATGTAAGGGGATAGAATTTTGTTTTTGTATATTTTGAAGTATTCATTAGGTAGACCGTCCGGTCCTGGTGATCTCCTATTAGAAAGTGACAGGACTGTTTTTTTCTATTTCTACATGAGTATATGGTGTGTTTAGAGCTTGTAGCTGAGATTCAGATAGCTTAGGGAGATTTACCTTTTTTAGGAAGTGTTGAATGTTTTCTATTGATGGTTGGATTGTTTTATGGTCTTTCTCTTGGTTATATAAGGCTTCGTAGTATTCTGCTAATTGGTTCACAATGTCTTGTTAGTTGGTGATATGAATGAAAATGGTACTGCGCAGCCTATCGAGTATAATTGTGTTAACTGGGGTCCCTCTAGTGGTGAGGATATGTAAGGACTTCTAATGGCTATGTATTACAGCTAGATATCTCAGGTATATCTGACATATAAATGATTGATGCACGTGTTCAAATGTGAACGCTTAAAAACAGCTCCAGATAGAAAGGTATAAAAGAATGTTTCACTTATACAATAAGATGCTTATGCAGATAAAGCCGTTTCAATCAAATGGTAGTGACCCAGGAATAAGAGTGTATGGCAAATACCATCAGATACTGATAAAAATAAAAACCATTGAGTAAAATAGATGACAATCATAGATTCCAATATGTATATATATACAGTGCTGATTCCTAAAATAACTGTGCTCAAAGCAGTAAAATAAAGTTCATTTATAAATGAAATTATGATGGTGACATAAAGTGACTAGTGCTCAAGTGTCCATTCAAACATTTGGTGTTTTGTTCGCATAAAGAGAGCCTCTTTTTTCTGGGGGATTCAAGATGTATTCCACCCCAAAGAGATTCCTCTAGACGGTGCTTCGCTGTGAAATGTGCTCTCAGAACTCTCACCTTTGTGTATCAGGCTATGTGCGTATAAAGGTATCTTTTCAGGATCTCGCTCTGCTGTTCCACTCCTCCTTTCCTGCTGCTCCTACGGGGGATGGGCGGTACGTCCGACCGGTCGGTCGTCAGTCTCCTTCTTTGGGTTCAAACCTTTTTTGTCTCAGATGATTAAAGGAAGAAACAGAAGGCTCCCATGGTGTAGTAAATTAAGATCCAAATTTATTAAGCCAAATAAAAACGCTTGCATAAAAACAAGTTAAAATCCTCACCACTAGAGGGACCCCAGTTAACACAATTATACTCGATAGGCTGCGCAGTACCATTTTCATCCATATCTATTGAAATATACCCTGTCATATATTAGGTATAGCGGCAACCTAACACTGTTTTACTACTTACCACCTAATCACCAACTGTCAGTGGCCATAGTAGCGCGAGGACCCTCATTCCATTTTTATCTCAGTTTGTTATTTGATGTTGTGCTTAAGAGTGGGATGTATGAGGTGTGATATTTTCATTTTAGATCTAGTTTGTTTTATTCTATTAGCTAGGTACTTTCCTGCTCTATTTGCATTTGCATAGGATTGCAGTTTGAGCCTTCTAAAGTATGTATCATACTGTTGGGCTAATACATTTCTTAATTGTTCCCTGAGTTTCATTAATGTGATTGAGGTTGCTGTAGTGGGATTCCTTTTGTTTTGGGAATCAAAAGTGTGTATTTCAGAAAGCGTGGTGTTCAGGGTGGTGTTGTATTTCTTTTTTGCTTGTGCTCCTTGTTGGATTAAGATGCCTCTAATAAAGGCCTTGTGGGCATTCCATAGGGTAATGGGAGAGTCAAGTGAATTATAATTTTCTAGGAAAAAGTTTGTGAGATGCGAGAGAGATAAGTGCTGAACTCTGGGGATCTTGTAGCAATTTAGGGTTACATCGCCAGATAGGATCATTCCGCTCAGTTATGACCATTAAAATTGCTGCATGGTTGGACCAAGTAATATCACAGATCGATGTTGATGATATACAGATCCTTCCGTGTACACAATCTTCCAACAACATATTGGTGGAAGCTGACTGTCGCAAATAGGAGGATAAAGAGGACGTGCCTCAAAGGGGAAAGTACTCCAAGACATAAAGGAGTAATTACACACAGGCGATTACCTCTGTGAGCACGGGACGGGGATTGAGGCATGCCCCCAACAGTCCTTTTGGTGGAGTATTGAGAACTCCCTCCAAAACCGGCTAACACCACACGAGTGTACCACTTGAATGGCTTTTTGAAGGCTTTTTTTGCACATTTTGCACATACTGCACTGTTTATAGAGATTTGGACGTTATAATTTATTTATACATGGACTATTCATTTATTTATTTTTTCATTCTTTTAACACCATATTTATAGCAGTATAGTTTGCTGTATTTGTCGCACTACACAAGTGCACCACCTGAATGTAAATTTTAAGGCATTTTTGCACGTATTGCACGATTGCACTGCTTATAGAGATTTGGACGTCTAAGATTTATTTATACATGGACTATTGATATATTTTCTATCTTGCAGCACAGCACTTTATACCAGTGTATTTAGTTTTATTTGTTGCACTTGAAGCACTTTACTTGTTTGTCACATTGACACTTTATAGGTGTGGAATTTACACTATATTCTATTTATCAGGCTGCACAGTATCACTTTCCTACATCTATGTGTATATACTGTGATTTATACTAGATATTGCAGCAACCGACACAGTGGTTTATCTAATATTACATTTTATTTGGGATTACACTCACATATTAGACATCATTTTATCGAGGCACCAGTCAGTGGCGCGAAGGTTCACCCACTAACAATTTAGGCTGAATTCACACCATTGCGGTGAGAATTCCAGCCTCTCTGCTGCCGGGAAGGGATGGAGCCGCCATTCGGCGGCTCCTGTCCGTTCCCACAGCGCAGCAGCTGCAGGGGGAGAGATGGGGGAGGAGCCGTTAGCAGTGGAAAATATACCCGTTCAGTGCGGAGTGCATCTCCGTGTTAGATGCGCTCCCACTGGACTCAACGGGCTGGGAATTCACACCGCATTGCACAAAAAACGTGTGCGGTTTTTGTGCAATGCGGAGTGCGAATGCACCGCACATATGTGAACTGGACACATTGAAAACAATGTGTTTTCAAGTGTCCTGCGAATTGGATGCGGTTTAAGCCGCATCCAATTCGCATAGGTGTGAACCCAGCCTTAGAGATAACATTGCAGTTTGTGTGGGAACAAAGGAGAACAAAGGAGAAATACGTTTCATGTTCCTCTGATCCGGGGGATATGAAGACGTAGAAGATGTAATGGTTTGGGAGCCTTCATTGTGTTTCTTGTTGCTTCTCTTGTGTGCCATTCCTGTCCCACCATTTGGGGTGGTTTTGGGTGGTCTGGAGCAGCCATGGAGTCTGGTATAATACCCCATTTACGAAGGGCACATATGCCCTCTTCCAGGCTTGAGATTGAGGTTGTCACTCCATTGTGTGTGACAGTTAGTGTGGCAGGATATTTCCACTTATGCAGAATCTGGTGATTCCTGAGAGCTTTAGTGATGGTCGCAAATTGCCGCGACGTTGGAGGGTATGTCTGGAAAGGTTGGGCAGTATTTGTATTGTGGCGTATACATCTAGCAGATGTTCAGCCTTTCTGAAGGAGGCCATCACCATTTCTTTTACATGGTAGAAGGGAACCCTTAATAGGACATCTCTTGGGGTGTCAGCTTCTAAGAAGGATGGTTTTGGCAGTCTGTGAATTCAATCGATTGTGAGATCGTGTGCTGAAAGTGATGGCACCAAGGAAGAGAATAGGGTCAGTACAAATTGTTGTAGTTGCTGAAGAGGAACTGATTCAGGTATGCCTCTCAGCTTGAGGTTATTCCTTCTGGACCTATCTTCCACGTCAGAGATTTTGTCCTTTAACCAGTGGATCTCTTCAATTTGTGCGTTATGGGCCTCTATTAGTGTGTTAAAGGATACTGAGTAGTCTCCCATCACATGTGCAACATGGCCTACTCTCCCCCAGGATGTGCATTTGGCCTGGCAGTTTTTAACACTAGCTACTAGGTCGGCCTGCAGGGAAGCTCTGAGCGATAGCATGATATCCTTTAGCATGGTGTCTGAGACAGGCTGGCCTGATGTAGGAAAGGCCACTATTGGATCTGTTTCACCTGCTGTATTTCTGTGGGTGGAGCCCTGAGGCCCACTCACCTCTATGTCTGGCATCTCTAGCTCTCTGTGTGGGGAGTGTTTTTGGGCTTTTGATTTCGCTGGACTCCTGGATGTCGGGCTGGAGTTTGTGGATGATGACCTGCTGAATCCTCCTGCTGGTGTGGCATTATCACTGTGCTGTCCGCGGCCTGTGTTGGAGCTTAAGGCCTGGTCACGCTGCATTCTGTTGTGTACCTCTCTGCAGCATGGGGTAAAATCCCGGCATTTTGCTGAGCTGCTGGGGTGCCTTTCTATGGTGGGTCATCGCGTATATTCCCCGGGTGTGGATGGAGGCACTAGGGGTTTTGTGGTGCGTCTGTGGAGCCCGATGTCTGCGGATTCCCCTGGTGGCAGAGCGGAGCTCCTAGGTCAGACGTCCATCTTGGAGCTCGGTAGCCACGCCCCCCCACCGTGGTTTGGTTTCAACAGAACCCCTCATTTTCCACTTCGATTCGAGTTTGAACACTAGCATTCTCAATTCCTTGGATACCTTTTTATATCCCTTTCCTGTTTTATACAGTTCAACTACCTTTTCCCTACTACCTTCCCGCAGATCCTTTGACAATTCTTTTGCTTTCCCCATGACTCAGAATCCAGAAACGTCAGTGCAGCACTGGATGAAAGATGCAAGGGTCTGTCAGGAGTTCAGAAACTCATTGACCTTTTATACACACACACACTAATTACAAGCAAACAGATCACAGGTGAGGATGGTTACCTTTAATAGCCATTCAAACCCCTTTGGGCCCTTTCCGTTCAGGTCCACCAATGGAGCAGCAGATGTCAGCCGAGATATGTCCGATGACACCCGTTGCTATCCGATCCACTCCAGACCCGTAAAGTCTGACGGATGGAAACCCCATTTTTCCATCCGTCCGTGGATCGGATTGGATGACAACAGACAGACAGATCCGTTGTCATCCGATTTGCCATAGAGCAGAGCGGGGGCTCTGACGGATCCGTCTCTGCACACACAGATCTGTGCAGAGACGGATCTGTCATTCGTTGGCTCAGCGGGGATCAGCGGAGTGATCCCCGCTGAGCTAAATGGAAGCCGCTGATGGAACGGCCGCGTGAAACCGGCCTTTGTGTCAACTTGTGTGCATGTTATCAGGCCAAAATCACCAGGGTATGTAAACTTATGATCAGGGTCATTTGGGTAGTTTCTGTTGTCATTATGATTTAAAAAGAGTAAACACAGTTGATTGATAATAAATGGCTTCAGCCAAACGCTAACCATGAGTGAAAAAAATGTTTTTCGTGTTATCATTCATATTCTCTGAAAAATGGCCAAGAAATCATAAGTTCTGCCAGGGTATGTAAACTTATAAGCACAACTGTATATATATTTTTTTCTGGTTGAACTAGATGGACTTGTGTCTTTTTTTTAACCTGACTAACTATGTAATTCTAGTTGTGTTGCTCTCATTTCTATCTTTCATTTCGATTTTATTCTTTTTTTTTATTTCCATACAGAAGTTCATTTCTTGTGGTTTTTATTGCTGTCTTGTATGCCTTTTTCAGTCATGTTTAAGTGTACCCTCTCTCCAAGAGTCGGCGGGGAAGAGACGCCAATGCACGAGTTCTCTCCACATACACAGGGGGATGTACCTCACCAGATTACTACCCTATATAAGGGCATAAGTGGCCAGAGAATTGCATTTGAGTTTGGTACCGCTGCATGTGGTTGACCATCTATTTTTATTGATTTATACATTTTATAGATAAAACCAATGCGCTTAAATACCCTTGCATATGGGCAGTCACCTATACACCTCTAACCCGTCTGA
Organism: Glandirana rugosa; assembly: GCA_018402905.1. Lineage (NCBI taxonomy): Eukaryota > Metazoa > Chordata > Amphibia > Anura > Ranidae > Glandirana > Glandirana rugosa. Next base: position 520,708 of record BLSH010556801.1, on the reverse strand, counting down.
AACAACCCATTAGCACACCATTGACACAGTGACATTAGGTATGTGACTCAGAATATAAAATTGAAGCTGACTTTAGGTACACCTCTACTGCACTTGCCCCCCGGTGTCTGGGGTTTAGGGCAGTAATACAAAATCCTGGTTGTTATGCAACAAAAAAAACACCTTGGGTAAGAAATCCAACTGTGGGCATAAAATAACTTTATCCCAATGAATAATAAAGGAAAGAGCAGTCAACTCTGATACGCTATGATCCAATGCAATGGTTACCAGGAAAACAACCTAAAAAAGGAGGTCCAGCCTGGGTGAAAAAAATTCAAAGTCAGCGGCTACAAATACTGTAGCCGCTGACTTTTAACATTAGGGCACTTATCTGCCCAGGGAGCCCACGATGTCAGTACCCCAGCCGATCTTTGGACCACATCCTGGTTGCTGCCGCCGCCATTCCAGGTAAGGCTGCTGGTCCCCTACTGCGCATGTGTGAAGCACGCTGCACTTTCTTATTGGCCCTGCGGGGCAAACAAGGAGGAGAGGGGGCTGAACTTCCCCGCACCCAAAAACAGGTCCCCGTTCCCCCAAACCCCCTGAAAGGTGCCAAATGTGGAGCGGAGTGGGGGTGTAAGCAAATAAGCGGAAGTTCCACTTTTGGGTGGAACTCTACTTTAAGTGTCAGAACCACTAAGGTAATGCCCTGGATGTGTTCAAATGCAGACTTCTGTAACATGGCTTAGAGAGTAGACATGTAATTAAAAAGCAGCAATTTTATTATCAAAAAAGTTACATAGAACAAAGTAGCAATTATATCCAAAATATGGTGCACAATAAAATGCGGGGTACACGTTAACACAGTTAGCACATCTATATTGGTATCTACATGCAGTCTGAAGTGAAAATCATATATTAAAACTTATATTAAAAATTATATATATATATATATATATATATATATATATGTGTATATTGTGATGGTATGCGAGGCGAGCTGGTAGACGGACTCTATCTGTCGCCTCGTATGCTTTGATTTGAAACAGATTAAAGCATTATACAGCCCGGGCTTTGCCAGCCGCCGTGGCAGGCCTGGTTCCGGACCGGATTTTCGGGTCCACTGAAGTCAATGCTCAGCTGTAGTTTAAGTAGACCAGGAAGAGAGCAAGGCTTTATTTATTATAGAGCTTTGTGCTGTGGACTGAAAGAAAGGTTTGCATTAACTGTGTTTTTGTGGTTGTCTGGGACAAGCTCGGCACCGCTTAGAGGGGTATGCTGAAATGTTCAGTTAGAGCCTAGATGACAAGGATTTACTTTGTTTTGTTTAGTTTGAAATGCAACCTCTTTACCAATAAACCTGGCTGCTAGCCAGATTTTAAAGAAACTGCCGTCTCAACTGCCTTTTTCCTAGGAAAGGTGATCCCCACTAGAGCTAATCCCTCAGTTTCCAGAAAACATGGAGGAGATGTTGAAAGCCTTGTGCAGGCCAATGCAGCTCAGTGGGAAACCATCCGCCAGGTTGCGGGGGCCTCTGCAGCACAGCAGGCGGCCCAACAGGAGACAAATCGCCAATTTACAGAGGACCTGCTGGAATTAAAGAAGGGGTTTCCAGCTCCTGTACCAATGGAACAAAAGTTGGTAAAAAGGCCAGCTATTACCTGCAGAAGCTGACACCAGCAGATGATGTGGAAGCATACTAAACCAGCTTTGAGAGAGTCACAGTGCGGGAAGGCTGGCAAAAAGACCAATGGGCGGGACTACTACCCCTTTCCTGACAGGAGAACCCCAAAAGGCCTATTTTGACCTGGAACCAGACAAGGCTCAGGATTATGAGACATTAATAGCTGAGATACTCCCACGCCTGGGCGTCACCATGGCACTCCAAGCTCAACGGGGGCATCAGTGGTCCTATCACATGAACAAACCACACTGCTCCCAAGTGTTCAACCTTGTCCATCTCACGAGGAAGTGGTTTCAGCCAAAGACCTTACCAGGCCCTCAGATCATGGAGCACGTGACCATGGACCGGTATCTGCGTGTGCTCCCTACTGCTTTGAGGAAGTGGGTCAGTCATGGGGACTCCAAAATGGCAAACCAACTTGTGGACCTAGTGGAAAGGTACACTGCTGCTGAGGATTTATTGAACCCATCCGTGCCCCACTCCAAGGTATCCAGGAGTGAAAAATCACCCAAAGGATCCGGTAAGACAGTTCCAGGGGTCAAGGGCGTGGAAAAAAACGACAACTAATAGACTATGCATAGACTACATAGTACTAATGAGTCTATGGGCTCAGGACCTGGAGACTGGCCAAATAGGTCAGGAAGGTCTCTGAGGCCGTTTAGAGGACTGGGTACAGAACATATAAAATGTTTTCACTGCCATGTATTTAGGCATATTGCTGCTAACTGTTCCCTGAATGATGAACCCATGAAATGTGATTATGCTATTATGAATAGATGCCTTTCTCTTTTTGCACAGGTCGCATATACTGAGTCGCATGGAAAAGCAAATGTGTGTGATTTCTGTTGATGGAAAGCCAGTCACTGCTTGACTCCGGTAGTGTTGTGACGTTAGTCAAAAGCAAATGTGTAAAACCTGCAAAATGACACCCTAGCACTATCGGGGTTATTTGCATCCATGGGGACACTCAGGACTACCAGACTGCGATGGTTGAGATTGACACCCCTTGGGGCAATGTGACCCATTCAGTGGGGGTGGTACCTTCACTGCTTCATGAAACCCTAGTGGGGAGAGGCTTTCTCCATTTTTGGAGGTTATGGGAAGGCACATGGAGTCTGAAGGATAGAGCTCGCCCTGCTGGGGAAGCACAGGAATGCTCATCAGACCCTTTTTGCCAAATTGAAGAGGAGACTGTTGGCAGGACCGAGGAAGGAGGAGACCCTCTTCCTTTTCCTGTAATGGCTGGGGAGCTGGAGGAGCTGGAAGACAGCTCTCAGCTTGAGGATAACGAACAAGAGGACATCTCTGGCTCTAATAGTGAGAGTGGACAGAATGTGACTCCTGACTTAGAGGTCAGGAGGGAGGTTTTTTTTTTGCACAGAGCAATTACGAGATGTCACCCTCATTAGAGCCAGAGAGAACGTTAAGATGATGGATGGGGAACCTGTGGATCCTAATTGGGGGGTGTCCTTTCCCTACATGGCTCTTAAAAACACTTTGTTGTATCAGGTGGTAAACACGGTGAAGACGAGGTAGAACAGCTAGTGGTCTCCAAACCCTATCACATGATGGTGCTAGACTTGGCCCATGGTCATATACTGGGGACATCTGGGTATGGAGAAGGCCAGGGAGAGAATAACCCAGAGATTCTTCTGGCCCGGAATGTATTCAAATGTCAGGGAATACTGTGAATCATGCCCTGAGTGTCAAATATCTGCACCATTGCCCCATTTTCGCAGTCCGCTTGTTCCCCTACCCATAATTGAAATGCATTTTGAGACAATTGGCATAGATCTGGTGGGGTCAGTAGTAAAATCTGCCCGGGGCCCCCAGCACATTCTGGTAATACTGGACTACGCGACATGCTATCCTGAAGCCATACCCTTGCAGAATACCTCCGCTAAGACTATTGCCAAGGAGTTGGTCCAGGTATTTAGTCGGGTGGGGATTCCAAAAGAGATCTTAATGGATCAGGGCACCCGTTCATGTCCAGGGTTACTAAGGAACTGTGCAAGTTATACAAAATCTCCCATCTCCGTACCACTGTCTACCGGTCCCAAAAGGATGGACTTGTGGAGCGATTTAATAAAACCCTCAAAAGTATGTTAAAAAAGGTGGTCGACAAAGATTGGGATTTTTTTGCTCCCATATGCAGGATCAAATCGCAGCTGTCCTGCCCCTTGTACGGATACATATGGAGCGAGCCCAGGAAGCCCAGAGGAGGGTTTATAATCGGGGTGCCAAGACCCGGACTTTCAACCCCGAGGATGGAGTGCTGGTGCTAGTCCCCACTGTTGAAAGTAAATTCCTTGCCAAGTGGCAGGGCCCCTTTGAGATTTTGGAAAGAGTAGGGGGGGTAAACTACAAAAGTTTACCAGGCAAGGAAAAGGAAACCAGAGAAAATGTATCATGTGAATCTCTTGAAACCATGGAAGGACAGAGACTTTATTGGCCATGTCCCCGCCCCAAAAGGACAGGGTACCAGTGTCACCAGACGTCCCTATAACAGAATCCTTGTCAGTGGCGCAACAACATGACGTTAGAGAGTTCATGAGTAAAAATATAGACTTTTTCTCCCCTTTACCCGGACTGACCACAGTGTTCCAGCATGACATAATTACGGACCCAGGTGTTCGCATAAATGTGAAACCTTATAGAATACCTGAGGCTGTGCGCGAGGCAGTTGCAAAGGAGATCCAGAATATGTTAGAGTTGGAGTGACTGGTCAAGCCCGATAGTGCTAGTCCCAAAGCCCGATGGCGCTATCAGGTTCTGTAATGATTTTAGGAAGCTCAATAGCATGTCCAAGTTTGATGCATACCCGATGCATCAGGTCAACAAACTTGTGGACAGTTTAGGAGGTGCCCGGTACATAACAACCCTAGACCTAACTAAGGGCTACTGGCAGATCCCCCTAACAGAGTCAGCAAAGGAGAAGACTGCCTTTTCTACTCTCGAGGGGTCGTTTCAATACAAATGAATGCCATTTGGTTTAAATGGGGCCCCTGCATCATTCCAGAGAATGATGGACAAAATGCTAAGGCCACATTGTCCCTATGTAACTGACTATTTGGATGATGTTGTCATCCACAGCATGATTGGGAATCTCATTTGCCCAGGGTACAAGCAGTAGTGGATTCCCTTAGGAAAGCAGGGCTCATGGCCAACCCAAAGAAATGTGCCATAGGCTTGGAGGAGGCCAAATACCTTGGCCACATTATTGGTCGTGGCCTGGTTAAGGCACAGACCAATAAACTTGAGGTAATCCAAAAATGGCCCCAACTGCTTACTAAAAAGCAAGTGCGTGCCTTCCTGGGGATCATAGGGTACTACAGGCGGTTCATACGCGGCTTTGCCACCATTGCCGTCCCTCTAACAGACACGATGAAGGGTAGAGGATCAGTTATGGTGAAATGGAATCCGGAAGCAGAAAAGGTGTTTCAGAGGTTGAAGCAAGCCCTTTGTGTACAACCGGTGCTCATGACCCCGGGTTTCTCAAAGGACTTTGTCGTGCAGACCGATGCCTCTGATATGGGACTGGGTGCTGTGCTGTCCTAGATAAGAGATGGGGAGGAACACCCAATCGTCTACCTGAGCAGAAAGTTGAACAAGCATGAGAGAAATAATGACATTGTCGAAAAAGAGTGCTTGGCTATTAAGTGGGCCTTAGAGGCCCTGGGATACTATCTGTTGGGAAGACAGTTTAAACTGGTCACCGACCATGCCCCCCTGAAGTGGATTTGTAACAACAGGGAAAAAAATAGTCGGGTGACAAGGTGGTTCCTGGCCCTACAGCCATTCAAGTTCACAGTGGAGCATAGGGTGGGAAAACTACAAAACAACGCAGATGCCCTTTCCCGCATCCACTGTATGGTTGGCACAGTTTCTCAACCGCAGTGGTTTGAGCAGAGGGGGAGAACATGTGTCAGTATGCGAGGCGAGCTAGTAGACGGATGCTATTTGTTGCCTCGTATGCGTTCAGTTGAAATGGACTAAAGCCCGGGCTTTGCCAGGCGCAGTGGCAGGGCTGGTTCCGGACAGGATTTTCGGGTCCACTGAAGTCCATGCTTAGCTGTTGTTTCAGTAGACCAAGAAGAGAGCAAGGCTTTGCTCTATCTTGGGACTCTGAGAGCGTTCAGCTGTGGACTGAAAGAAAGGTTTGCACTAACTGTGTTTTTGTGGCTTTCTGGGACAAGCTCGGCACAGCTTAGAGAGGTATGCTGAATCGTTCAGTTAGAGTCTAGATGGCAAGGATTTATTTTATGTTTTGTTTATTTTGAAATGCAACCTTTTTTTTACCAATAAACCTGGCTGCAGGCCAGATTTTAAAGAAACTGCTGTCTCAACTGCCTTTTTCCCAGGAAAGGTGATCTCCACAAGAGCTGATCCCTCACAATATATATATATATATATATATATATATATATATACACAGTATATGTACAGGCATCATATATAGCAAAAGTGAGTCCATATGCTGTACTTACAGAGTGTCCCCAAACTATGGTTCAAAAGGCCACATCAATAAAAGCATAAAAGTTTGAATATTATCACATCCAAAGGGCACCCTAACCCCACTGAGTGTACAACAGAGGGAACGGGTGGGGTCCTCAAGAACAAAGGGGGGTTAGTTCAGCATACAATGAGACCACCTGGAACCAAATAGGGTGATCATATATATCAGTATATCTATAAAAGAGATAGGAACAGTAGTTTACAGGTCACATACCTAATTATACCAATGGTGTGCCAATGGGATGTTTCAAATGGGTCTTGTTTTCCTGGTAGCCATTACATTGGATCATAGCATATCAGAGTTTGCTGCTCTTTCCTTTATTATTCATTGGGATAAAGTTATCATATGACCACAGTTGTCTTTCTTACCCAAGGTGTTTTTTTGTTGCACAACAACCAGGATTTTGTATTACTGCCCAAAACCCCAGACACCAGGGGACAAGGCCTTTCACACCTTGGATGTGGTTAGTGCAGTAGACGTGTACCTAAAGTCAGCTTCAATTTTATATTCTGAACTCCCTTTTTTGCTCCCTGAAGGACCAAGGAAGGTATGTAGCTTCAAAATCTACCATTCCTAGATAGACCTGTAAGCTTATTTCTCAAGCTTATGGCCTTAAAGTGATATTAAAGGCTGATTTTTTTTTCTTAATAACAAACATGTCATACTTACCTGCTTTGTGCACTGGTCTTACACAGAGCAGCCCCAATCCTCCTCTTCTTGGGTCCACCGCTGGCACTCCTGGCTCCTCTCTCCTGCCTTGTGCCATCATAGCTGCTTGCTATGGGGACAAGCAAGCTCAGTCTTCTACCTCTGCTCTGTCTCTCCATTCAGACACAGAGCGTGGTTCAGCCCTCCGCCGATTTCTACTCATTGGCTCACTGGCTGTGGTTGACAGTAGTGGGAGCTGATGCCCCCCCCCTGCTGTCCCAGCCTATGAGGAGGCAATGACCCAGGAGAACCACTGCTCTTGTACACATTGCTGGACTGGAATGGGGCTCAGCTAAGTATTAGGGGGCTGCTGCTCACAGAAGGTTTTTTACCTTCATGTAAAACCTTGAGACTTTACAACCACTTTAAAGGAAAGTATCCCTGTGACATCCGTTCTACCAGAGGTGTTGGTGCATCCTGGACAATTGTAAGCCTCTCTGGCACAAGTTCTAAGTTCTACCAGGCAGATGTTCAGGCCTCCAGAGATGCAACCTTTGGTCTTGCAGGCAGCTGTATAAGGCTCTAACCTGTTCTGGCTTTCGTTTCCGGGGCCTGTTGTTACCCATTCAGTGCTTTGGGACATCCCTAACAGAATGGATATGTTCCTATGTTGCTAATTTGTTTGATACAAAACTGAGGCCATGCTCAGCTATGAAAGGTTATGTCTGGGTGGGGATTCCTGTCTTTTTTTGTCAGTGTCCAATTACCTGAAGTTAGTATCCTAACCCTATCATAATGGATATGAAGCCTCCCTGTGTCCTGTGGTGTACTCAAAGAAAAGAATTATACAGGTAAACCGAAAAACCAATTTGAAAGCCTTTCCAAGCACAAACCAGTCACAAATCATAACTTGCAGGGGTACCAGGCTATAAAGGTGTGAGGCTTAATTTAGGCTTAATCTCTCTGTTTCAATGTGCCTGCTGTTACCAACGAGTGTCATATCTTCCTCCTTGTTTTTTTACAAAGCAGCTGAAATAAGAGCACATTTAAAGAGCAACTCTACATTTGTTGAGAAAAAAAAATTCCCCTCTAGGTAATCATTGTACATTACATTGCAAGGATTTTAACAAACTTTGTTGTAGATCCCTGCATTTTGTTATTCTGAAGAAATCCTGTATGTTTATTTGTGTCCATGTGGGAAAGTGAATCTAATGGGAGTGGTTTCATAATTATTAATCAGCTATAGCACCTGCAGGGCACTAATACATAAAGCTGCTGGGCCTGCATCCCTTTAGACATGATTTCCTATTGGGTATATCTCACCAAAAGTGACATTTTTGTTGCATGGGATGCCTGAAATATGACTTGTATCTTAGTGTAGACTTCTGGGAAAATCAGTGAGCTAATCACACAAGCAGGAAATTATGTTTCTGGGGGGCATTCTGTGTACATAACACCTCCAGGTAGCCATATTGAATTGCATTTTCAGAAAATTACAGTGGCTGCAGATTGAAAAGGAAAGGTAATTTTAATAGCATACAATTACAATATCACTTGTGTTGCAATTGTAAATGCTATATTATTTTTTTCTTTATTTTCTATTTTTTTTCCCCCACGTAAGTGGATTTAACCTTTGAACCTGATTGGTGTCTAGTCTCGTCGAGGATGGGGGGGCCCGAGCACTGAGGGGGTCCCCAAAAAACTCCGGGTCTCGGGCAGTTGTAAATAACTGCCGAGCCCGAGGGGTCATGGATTAATCCGAGCACAGCGGAGTGAGTGACACAAAGCCCCACCTCCTGGACCTGGCAGCGCCTATGATGGATGTCACACTGGTCCAATGCTGGGACTGTGGGACGTATGATGTCCATCATAAGTGCCACCTTGTCAGAGGAAGCAGGAATGACACTGCGGCCGCACTGAGAGATCCCCGCTTACTCTGTGTAAATGTGCAGGCTGGAGTGGCTCTCCTATCCTGGCTGCCTGGTTCCTTGCAGGGCTTTCTCCTGAATGGTGATGACTGATGAGGGATGGGCGCACCACACACTACTGAGGTAAGGCTGTGTTAGGTAGGTCAGTGTAAGTGTTAGGTAGGTCAGTGTATATGTTAGGTAGATCAGTGTATGTGTTAGGTAAGTCAGCGTATGTGTCAGGTAGGTCAGTGTATGTGTTAGGTAGGTCAGGTTAGTGGTCAGTATTGATGGGCACTGGTGAGCCAGGCAGCAACCAGCAAGTGAGCCTACCCCCCATTCCCCCCTGTCCCCCCCATCCATCACCACCCCCCGGTCCCCATCCCTCCCCTCCCATCCATCACCCCCCCCACCATCCACAACCAACCCCCCCCCCCTCTGCCGGGCTTGCTCGGGGCTGAAGCCCCTGGTCTTTTTCCCACCTAGAAATGCCCCAAAAACAATTTGTATTTTAGTCACTAGAACATGTATTAAAATTCAGTTTTCAGTTGAGAAAAGTGTTAATGTATCAATAAATATATATATATAATTTTTTAAAATGACAGCATCATTTATATTAATATTTATATTATATTTCTATTGACTCTTGAAGGCAGAAGAGCATGAAATGGAGGGAGGAAGGACGAACAGCACGGGTGTCACGGATCCTGAAGGAGAAATTGGTATGTGGCATTAGTTGCAATATATCTAACCAAACTTAGTTTGGTCCTTTGTTAATGCCACACTGTACAAAAAAAATGTAAAACAACAAACAAATATAGTATTAAGGGTTTAAATGGCTTATTTCTGTGTTCACACTTGCAGTTGGTAGCGGGTGCAGGACAGCATGTAAATTGCACCTGTTTCCGCACCCACAGCCAAACTGCAGCGCATTTTTGGTTGTGGGAAATTGCATGTTACAAAAGCATCATGCAATTTCCCTGTGGCTGTATTTTTAAAAAAGGTACAGGAACATTTTTTCCTGCATGAAACACAGGCACAGCAGTCCATGGACTGCCAGGCCTGTGCAAACGTAATTTAACAAGCAGTCAACATGATCTGGTTATATTTTGAGCACATGGGATTGAATAAATAAGCACACAAGATCCACATCTGTTATGTGGACTTATTAAGATATTGCTATATTTTATGTTAACAAGTTGCACATTTATTGTATAGAGAACTGTCAACCTTACAAAAAAAAAAGTAAACGTGAGCCTAGCCTTAATGGGTTACCATATCCAAACTGCATTGGTTACTGTAAAAGGTTTTAGCAACATTCAGTGATAAACAAGATGTTTCAAGAACCGAAAATATTACACTGACCCCCTCCCCTCTGCGCTCAGTCAAAATAAAATAAAAAAAAAAATCAACATAAATATGAATATTGTGTCATTATGTGAGGCGCCACAATGGAAGGGCGATACTTGCCGCCTTGCATGCGATCATTTTGAGGCGAGTAGTGAGAGTCTGACCTGGGTTTTGCCAGCCAAGTGGCAGAGCTGGTTCCGGCCTGGTCTTTCTGGTCCACTCAAACCCCTCTCCATCTGCATTTAACCACTTCCGAACCAACGCCGTCATATGACGGTGGTCACTTTGAAGTGGAGTACCGTTGTTATGGTAGCAGATAGCTACCATAACCCCGGTATCTTCTTTTAGTGCAGGTGATTCTGCATAAGATAAAAGTGGTCTCAGCGGCGGATATGCCACAAGATCACTTTTATCATTGGCAGGAGGGGTGCCCCCCCTCCCGCGCTTTCCGGTCATCTCTGCCACTTACTGGACCCACCAGCAGCGGCGGAGATGATCGCGTCTGTCCCCCCCCAGTGTCCATGAGCCGAGTAAGCGGCTGAAGCCGTTCACCCGGCCCCATAACATGGCTGGGCGGAAGCGACGTCACAAGTCACTTCCGCCCAATGGTCTTAAGGGGCCCCTTTTTTTTGTAGTGTAGTTTTTTTCAAATAATTTTTATTTTTTTTGCATTTCAGTTTAAATATGAGATCTGAGGTCTTTTTGACACCAGATCTCATATTTAGGAGGTCATGGCATGCTTTTTTCTATTACAAGGAATGTTTACATTTCTTATAATAGGACTAAAAGTGATCACATTTTGTTTTTTAAAAGAACAGTGTAAAAATAAAAATGAAAAAGTTAAATAAATAATTAAAAAAAAAAAATTTAAAGCGCCCCGTCCACGCGAGCTCGCACGCAGGAGCGAACGCATACGTAAGTCCCGCCCACATATGAAAATGGTGTTCAAACCACACATGTGAGATATCGCCGCGATCATTCGAGAGAGAGCAATAATTCTAGCACTAGACCTCCTCTATAACTCAAAAATGCTAACCTGTTAGAGTTTTTTAAACATCGCCAATGGAGATTTTTTGGAGAGTTGCAAAGTTTGTCGCCATTCCGCGAGCGGACGCAATTTTGAAGCATGACATGTTGGGTATCATTTTACTTGATGTAACATTATCTTTCACAATATGGAAAAAAATTGGCCTAACTTTACTGATATCTTATTTTTTACCTCATAGAACTGTTTTATTCTTTTAAAAATAGCGATTGTAAGACTGCTGCGCAAATACAGTGTGACATAAAGTTTTGCAACAGCCACCATTTTATTCTCTAGGGTGTTAGAAAAAAAACAATATATAATGTTTGGGGGTTCTAAGTAATTTAATTTTATAGCAAAAAAACCTGGTTTTAACTCGTGAACGCCGAATCCAAAAAACAGGCTCTGTCTTCAAGTGGTTAATGACCAGGAAGAGAACAGAGGAGAGCTCGATCCTGAATCTCAGAGGGAGAAAGCTGAGAGAGCTCTATGTGCTAATTTGGACTCTAAGTGCAAGGTTTGCAATGTGCTTATGTTTTGTGGGTGTCGGGGACAGCCCCACACTGTATAGAGAGGAATCTGTTTTTTTAGTTTAGCGGCAGGTGGCAAGGTTTTGTTTTCTGTTTTTGTTTGTGTTTTGAACTTGCAAACCTGAAATAATAAACCTGGCAAGCTGCCAGATTTTAAGAAGCTGACATCCATGCTGAATATTTTCTCCTAAAAAGTGATGCCCAAAATGGAGGAATTGTTGAAAGCCCTGCTGCAAAGCAATGTGGCTCAGTGGGAAACTAACCACCAGGTCGCAGAGGCTGCTGCAGCTCAGTGAGAGGAGATTCGCAGACAGCATGAGGCTCAGTGGGAGGAGAGTCATCAGGCCATCGCAGCACGACAAGCTGCTCAACAGGAGATGAACCGACAGTTTGCAGAGGCCCTGCTGCAGTTAAAAAAAGGGCCCACACCTCCCATGACCGTGAACCAAAGTTGGTACACACTTCTTACCACATGCAGAAAATGACACCTCTGGATGACGTGGAGGCGTACCTCAGGGCCTTTGAAAGAGTTGCTCTTCATGAAAGATAGCCAAAAGAACAGTGGGCGGGGCTGCTAGCACCATTCTTGAATGGCGAACCCCAAAACGCCTATTTTGGTCTGGAAACAGAGAAGGCCCAGGAATATGAGACTCTAAAGGCAGAGATACTCGCATGCATGGGGGTCACCATAGCAGTCCGGGCCCAATGCACTCATCAGTGGACGTACGGCACTGACAAGCCACCCCATTCGCAGATGGTTGACCTAGTTCCCCTTACCAGGAAATCGCTACAGCCAGAGACTTTGCCCGATCCCCAGATTGTGGAGCGCATGGTCATGGACCGCTATGTACGGGTGCTCCCTGCTGTGTTGAAGAAATGGTTCAGCCATGAGGACCCCAAAACTGCAAGCCAACTTGTGGACCTCGTTGAGAGATACACGGCTGCTGAGGACTTGTTGCGCCCATCTGCGCCCCGCTCCAATGTGTCTAGAGGTGAAAGATCACCCAGCGGACCCGGTAAGACTGTTACAGGGTTCAGGAGCTTGGGGAAATTTTATAAGACTGATACCGCTAAAGAAACTGGGGGCTCTATACCTGGAGACTGGCCAAAGAAGCCAGGAAGGTTTTGGGGACCCTTGAGAGGACTGGGTATAGAGGATATACAGTGTTACCAATGCCATGATACGTATGTGAATAGATGCATTTCTCTTTTTTCACAGGTCGCATGCATAGCATCATGCTCAAGTTGCATGGAGAAGCAAATATGTGTGATTGCTATTGACGGGAAACCCGTCACTGCGCTGCTTGACTCCGGTAGTGTGATAACGTTGGTCAAAAGCAGCTGTTTACATCCGGCAGGTTACACCCTAGTACTATCTGGGTCATTTGCATCCATGGGGACACTCGTGACTACCAGACGGCACTGGTTGAGATTGACACACTTTGCAGCAGAGTGACCCATTCAGTGGGAATGGTACCTTCCCTGCTTCATGAAGCCCTAGTGGAGATGGATTTTCCCCATTTTTGGAGGTTGTGGGAAGGCACAGAGAGCCTGGAGGAAAGAGCTCCCCCTGCTGTGGAGGCACAGAAGTTCTCACCAAACCCTTTTTTGCCAAATGGAAGGAGAGATTGGGGGCAGGACGAGAAAGAAGGAGACACTCTTCCTTTTCCTGTAATGGCTGGGAGCCAGAGGAGCCAGAAGATAGCTCCCAGCAGATGGCTAATGTCCCAGACCATGTCTCTGTCCCTGACGGTGAGAGTGAACCGAATGTAGTCCCTGACTTAGAGGTCCGGAGAGAGGACTTCTGTACAGAACAACTACGGGATGTCACTCACCTCAAGGCCAGAGAAAACCTGAAGGTGATGGATGGGAAACCTATGGGCCCTAATTGGGGGTTGTCTTTTCCCTACATGACACTTCAAAATGATTTGTTGTATCAGGTGGGGAAACACGGAGAGGATGAACTGGAACAGCTAGTGGTTCCCAAACCCTTCCACTGGATAGTGCTAGATCTGGCCCATGGTCATGTAATGGGGGGGGGGGCATCTGGGTATGGAGAAAACCTGGGAGAGAATAACCCAGAGATTCCTCTTGCCTGGGTTGTATGCAGACGTCAAAGAATTAGAGCCATACCCTGAGTGTCAAATGACAGCTCCATCACCCCATTTTCGTAGTCCCCTTGCCCCACTTCCCATAATTGAAGTGCCATTTGAACGAATTGGCATGGATCTCGTGGGATCAGTAGTAAAATCTGCCCGGGAACACCAGCACATCCTGGTGATCCTGGACTATGCGACCTGCTATCCTGAGGCCATACCCTTGCGGAATACCTCCACTAAGACTATCGCCAAGAAACTGGTCCAGGTGTTTAGTCGGGTGGGGATCCCTAAAGAAATCTTGACGGATCAGGGTGCCCCATTTGTGTCCAGAGTGACCAGAGAATTGTGTAAGTTCTGCAAAATCTCTCATCTCCGTACCTCTGTTTACTACCCGCAAACTGACGGTCTGGTGGAAAGGTTTAACAATAGTATGCTAAAAAAAGGTGGTGGATAAAGATGGGCAAAATTGGGATTTTTTGCTGCCGAGCCTCATGTTTGCCATACGAGATGTTCCGCAGGAGTCTACGGGGTATTCCCCCTTTGAACTCTTATATGGTAGACATCCCAGGGGGCTGCTAGATGTCTCAAAAGAAACATGGGAGGGAGAGGCCACCCCATATATAAGCGTCATAGAGCACGTCTCCTTGATGCAGGATCGAATTGCAGTTGTCCTGCCCCTTGTACGAGAGCATATGGAGCAACCCCAGGACGCCCAGAGAAGGCTTTACAATCGGGGTGCCAAAACCCGAAATTTCAACCCCGGAGACAAAGTGCTGGTGCTGGTCCCCAACGGTTGAAAGTAAATACCTGGCAAGATGGCAGGGTCCCTGTGAGATTAGGGAAAGAGTAAAGGAAGTAAACTACAAAGTTTACCAGCCTGGGAAAAGGAAACTGGAGCAGATTTACCATGTTAATCTCCTAAAACCGTGGAAATACAGGGAGACTTTATTGGCAGAGCCCACACCCCAAAAGGACAGGTTACCCCAACCCCGGACGTCCCCATAACTGAGTCCTTGTCACTGATGCAACAAAATGACATTAAGGAATTTGTCAGTAAAAATAGAGACTCTTTCTCTTCCCTAAATAGACTGACCACTGTGCTACAACATGACATAATCACAGAACCCGGGGTCTGTGTAAATCCTACCAAATACCTGAGGCTAGATAAGAGGCAGTGGCGAGAGAAATAAAAACCATGTTGGAGGTAGACATGATAGAGGAGTCCCATAGCGTCTGGTTGAGCCCTATAGTACTGGTCCCACAGCCCATTGGCACTATCCGGTCTGTAACAATTTTAGGAAGCTGAATGAAGTGTCTAAGTTTGATGCATACCTGATGTCGCGGGTTGACAAACTTGTGGATAGTTTGGGAGGGGCCCGGTACATAACAACCCTAGTCATAACTAAGGGAAACTGGCAGATCCCCCTAACGGAGTCAGCAAAGGAAAAAACGGCCTTCTCTACCCCCAAGGGGTCCTTCCAATACAGATAAATGCCGTTTGGTCTGCATGGGGCCCCTGCATCCTTTCAGAGGATGGTGGTTAGACTTTGGGGCCACATCGGCCCTATGCAGTGGCGTATCTGGATGATATTGTTAGAAGAAATCCTGTGCTAAAAGGACTGGTTAGCGCCTTTTTTGCACTTTTGCGTGCGCCTTCTGCAGTTGTAAGACTGCGGAACTACTCGCACGCTCTGTCACGTACCTGATGGTCGAGTCTGATTTATGCAGGGGACAACCTCTCTTACGGCCCTGGTTCGCGGACCCCTGATAGAGTAGACCGGGAGCACAGGGGAGCACGAAGGCTGGACTTGGTCACTGGTGGTGGGTGAAGGTCCGCTGGAGCTCGTGCTTGGCAGAAGTGTGGTGATGCGGTCCGGGTCGGCAACGGGCTGGTGGTGCAATACAGAAGGATGAGATGTCTGCTTAAATTACCCTTTTGGCGTGCACAGGCACGCACACCCGCGCACGGGCGCGCGCGAATGCTCACGGACGCGCGAACGCGCACAGGCTTGCCAAAAGACTGGTTTTCCTAACACGCTCCTTCTGGTGGCCTCTGGTTGAAGAGGACTGTAGAGAATATGTTCGGGGAGTGCAGTTTACGTCTCGGGTCTGGAAAGCCTCTGCTCTCTGTTGGGAATTGCATTGACGTTCTCCTCCGCTTACCACCCCCAGACCAACGGCCAGACGGAGAGAATGAACCAGGCCTTAGCGCAGTACCTCAAGAGCTATTCTTCATTCTCTCAGGACGACTGGGCCTCCCTGCTGCCAATAGCAGAATTTGCCTATAATAACGCGGTTCACTCAGCCACAAATCAGTCACCGTTCTGGCCGAATCTCGGCTACCATCCCTCCTTCTTGCCTGACCTGGTACCAGAAAGTACGGTGCCTGCTGTACAAGACATTGCTGGCTTCCTGGTGGAAAACAACAAGCTCCTGTGGGAGACATTATTCCGGTCGCAGGAATGCAACAAGCGAGCTTTTGACAAAGGGAGACGAGGGGAATTGGACCTGCAACCGGGCGACCAAGCTTGCTTAGCCACTAAGAACTTAAAATTGTCCTGCCCCTCAAAGAAGCTGGGACAAAGATTCATCGGCCCCTTTCCAGTCAAAAGAAAAATCTACAGGGTGGCGTATGAGCTGAGCCTCCCTCCTTCTCTTCGGGTACACCCGGTGTTTCATATATCCCTATTGAAACCCGTAACCAAGGACCACTTTCCGGAGAGGAGAACTGCTCAACCTGAACCAGTTATAGTGGATGGTGAGGAGTACGAGATCGAGGCAATCCTCGACTGCAGAGTGAGAGGGGATGTGACACAGTTCTTGATTAAGTGGCATGGGTACGGACCAGAAGAGAACTCCTGGGAACCTGAGGAACACATTCATGCCAAATAACTTGTCAAGACCTTTTGGAGGAATCACCCTGAACTAAAGGCTCGGCTGGGCATCCGGCGGCTGGCTCTTGGGGGGCGGCAATGTTAGAAGAAAACCTGTGCTAAAAGGACTGGTTAGCGCTTTTTTGTGCTTTTGCGCGCATGTGCACGTTAGCGCGTGCTCCCGTGTGTGCGCACGTGCTGGAAACGGCGCCAAACTGCTCTATTTGAGCTGAGTGCACCCTGCAGCAAGTGCTGTCTGATCTACAGCTTTTAGTGTGTTTCCGAGCAACCCGTGATCTGATTATCTGTTCCTGTGACCCGGCTTGCCTTGACCCTGCTGATTTCTGCCTGCACTGAGCCCCGGCTTGTCTATGACCACTTTCCTGCCTGATCCTTTTGTACCTTTGCTGCCTGCCTGTTGATGACCCTGCCTGGACCATCCACCAGCCTGCTCTTCCTGTACTGCACCACCAGCCTGTTTCCCGACCCGGCCTGTACAACCACGCTTCTGTTGCACGAGTGCACTAACGGACTTCCTACCATCACCAGTGACCCAGTCCAACCCTTGTGCCATCCTGCACTCCCGAACCTGTCTGCTCTAAAAGGGGTTCCCGAGTCAGGGTAGTAAGGGAGGTTGCCTACTGCATAAGTCAGACTCATCCACCAGGAATGTGACAGATGTGGTCATCCACAGCCCAGAATGGGAATCACATCTGCCCCGGGTGCAGGCATTGGTAGATTCACTGAGGGTAGCAGGTTTAACAGCCAACCTGAAAAAGTGTACCATAGGTCTGGAGGAGGCCAAATACCTTAGGTGTATTATTGGTTGGGGTCTGATCAAGCCCCAGACCAATAAGATCGAAGCCATTCAAAAGTGGCCTCAACCCGTGAGCAAGAAACAGGTTCGTGCCTTCCTGGAGATTACAGGGTATTACCGATGCTTCATCCCTGACTTTGCCACCATTGCCGTCCCTCTGACCTAATGAAGGTGAGAGGGTCAGGAATGGTTAAGTGGAATCCGGAAGCCGAGAAGGCCTTCCAGAAATTGAAGTGTACAGCCGGTGCTCATGACCCCAGACTTCACAAAGGAGTTTGTGGTTCAAACCGATGCCTCTGAGGTGGGACTAGGTGCTGTTCTGTCCCAGAGACGGTGAGGAGCACCCGGTCATTTACTTAAGCAGGAAGCTTAATAGGCATGAAAGGAATTATGCCATTGTGGAGAAGGAGTGCCTGGCTATCAAGTGGGCCTTAGAGGCCCTAAAATAATACCTGTTGGGAAGGTCATTCAGGCTAGTCACCGACCATGCCCCCCTTAAGTGGATATGTAACAACTGGGAGAAAAATAGTCGGGTGACTAGGTGGTTCCTGGCCTTACAGCCATTTAAGTTCTCAGTAGAGTTGAGCGAACTTCTAGAAGTCCGGGTTCTGCTAGTTCGGCCGAACTTCGGGACAAAGTCCGGGTTCGGGTCCGGACAGAACCCAAACTTTGTCCCGGACCCCGAAAGACAGGCCTGGGCTTGGGCCTGAAACAGGGCTTCAAGCCGGCTTGATCGTCTTGGGCCTGAAGATCTTCAAGCGAGTTGAGATGACTCTTGAATTTACCGACATTCCGGTCCTTGGTGGATCAGTGGGCTGATAAAAAGAGGGTCAACAATGTATAGGTGAATTCCCCCCGTACCAGCCACTGATCGGACTTACTGGAAGGGTTGTCCATAATAAAATCCCGGAGATTCCGGGTGAACTATCGGTCCGTGAGGAAGAGGTGTTACCGTATTAAGGAAAGTACGGATAATTCGAAGGACGAATTCATTTACTGGCCCACGAGGAGTGG
>BLSH010556801.1:480537-497852 GCA_018402905.1 Glandirana rugosa | reverse complement strand
CACTGCACTGATGATACAGCTGGCCGTGCTGTATGTAGATGACTTCTGCTCCATTAGTTGAGACTGCACATGCTGTTAAGCTCCACCCCAACTAGTTTTGTTACTATGACAACATTACCAAGAGGGTCAAGAGGGAGAAAGACCTTTCCGACAGATTAAAGCTGATTACAGTGTAGCGCCCTCTACCTTTAGGTAAGTGCTTTGGTTAGGATTTTTGATAGGATAGGTAAATTTAGTCAGGCCTGACTTAAATGCAGGCCTGATTGTTTTTATTTCTGGGAGTGGCTCAGGGAGTGGCTGGTGACTCACATGTAGCATCACTGGAACTTCCTCTTTTTCTCCAGAGTCTTCTGGAATGTTCTAGAAAAGAGAGGAAGGGAAGGTGGAGGTGTCTTGACCAATCCTCAAACTGTATTGGCAAGGGGCAGGTCCTTAAATGCCTAGGATCAGCCCAGTCTTGGGGAGTTGGAAGAGATGGAGATGGAATAGTGCAGGGGCTGTCGTGGCCTTGAGGGAGCTCCCATTCTGAAGAGGGGGTGACATCGGCCTGGGGCCCGTGTGCATCCAGGAGGAGAGCGAGATCCTGGTGGAGAGGCACAAGGAGAGAGAAGGAGAAGGACAGCGGGAGAGAGCACTATCAGAGAGATCTCCAGGAGAGGAACTACAAGTGTCAGGTGTCGGTGAGTGACACACACCCTGGGAAGCTGGGAGTAGCATGCCGGAGAAGATTGGGGTGAGAGACAGTCTGAGAAGGGTGCAAGAGCCAGTGTGGGACTGTGGTGTCCCTGTGGCATTGGAGAAGGCCATTGCAGCTGGCAGGGCCTGGAAGAGGATGGGCTGGGAGCAGTAGTCCATCAGACTGGCTAGCACATTTGTACTTTGCTACACTTTGGGGGACCAGCGGTCCCTGTCTGTAATGGGCGGTCGGGAGGCAATGCTAAAATAACAGCAGGCCTCACCATGTGCTAGCTAGGCCATAAACAAGTTTTGTGCAGGAGAGTGGAACAGGAGTTTTTGAGAAGCAAATGTGTGCTGCAGGAAGGGAAGGAGTTTATATATGGGACGTGTATATAGATGGTCCAGATCAAGTTCGAATCCAATTCACCGGGCATCCTGTTGGACTGGAGCATGTAATTACAATCTTATATAGTGCAGTACCTGTAGTATATATTCAGAGTATATAGTGTAGTCTGTATAGTATATATAATGCAGTTCCGCAAATATAGTGCAGTCCGTATAGTATATATAATGCAGTTCAGAGTTTATAGTGCCATCAATGTCAGTGTAGTATATATAATACAGTGGAGAATATTTAGTGCAGTCAGAGTAGTATATATAATACAGTGTAGGGTATATAATGCAGTGCAGAGTATTACAATACAGTGTATTGAAGTGGTTAAGGGCCCCCAAAATGCTTTCAGACACTTATCCGAACATGCAGCCTGGCAGGGCAGGAGGGGGGGGGGGCGAGCGAGTGCCCCCCCCCCCCCCCAACCATACCAGGCCACATGCCCTTAACATTGGGGGGGCGGGTGCTTGGGGGCAAGGGGGCTATATATACAGGAAGGCATTCTGATAAAAATATAAATACTGAGTATATTATTCACTGTAAAAATTAATAAGAAAAATAATAATGAATTAAAAAGATTGTAATGTTATCATGCTACATTTTAAAGCTTTATGGTATGCACCCATGGAATGTCCTCCTATGATTGTGTATTGAGTTGCCAGGTGTGATGAAGGATGACAGGGAGTGGGGTTTTATGCATGTTTGCAGTAGATGTCCAGGTGTGATGAAGAGGAGGATGAGGATGACAGGGAGTGGGGTTTTAAGCATGTTTGCAGTGGATGGCCAGGCGTGATGAACAGGAGGATGAGGATGACAGGGAATGGGGTTTTATGCATGTTTGCAGTACATGTCCAGGTGTGATGAAGAGGAGGATGAGGATGACAAGGAGTGGGGTTTTATGCATGTTTGCAGTACATGTCCAGGTGTGATGAAAAGGAGGATGAGGATGACAGGGAATGGGGTTTTATGCATGTTTGCAGTACATGTCCAGGTGTGATGAAGAGGAGGATGAGGATGACAAGAAGTGGGGTTTTATGCATGTTTGCAGTGGATTTCCAGGTGTGATGAAGAGGAGGATGAGGATGACAGGGAGTGGGGTTTTATGCATGTTTGCAGTGGATGGGCAGGTTTGATAAACAGGAGGATGAGGGTGACAAGGAGTGGGGCTTTATGCATGTTTGCAGTGGATGTCCAGGTGTGATGAACAGGAGGATGAGAATGACAGGGGGTGGGGTGTTTGCAAAAGTAAAAGTATAGAAATATCTATAACCTCAATATGCACAGCTGCAGGCTGCAACTGATGCAGAAAAAACATGTACAATGGTGTTATCTCATTTATGGAATCACTGCAGTCTCTGTGTCCATGTGCTTTTATGGGAGGTGGATCTTCCATGATTCTATATGTGAAATCCCACCATGGCCGTGGAGGAGGAGGGAGGGTCTGGGTAGTAAATTGGAATCTGTATACACACCCACATTTGTGATGTAAATACCATGTGACCTGAAAATTCTGAACAGGAAACAGGAAACACAGGTTTCAACAATGTATGCCTGTAGTATGGCATTACAGAAGTAGACAGTGCAAGTAAGAGGTATCTGGCCAAACAATATCAAAGAGCCTGTTTACACAATGCAGAGGATTAACCCCTTAAATTCCACAGTAAGTATAACAAGCAAGCTATTCTGCATATACAGACAGATTTTACTGTTGTGGGTTTAGTAACACTTTAAGCCTGGTTCCAGACCCTTACGTATATATATTGCCCACTTACAATTGCCCTCCATAAGCTACTCGTGCACACTGGTCCACCTTGCTCATATGACTACAGTATACTGCCAGAATAAACAGCCATTGACTTGTGCCATCAGCCTTACATTGCCTACCCGCACAATCAACTTTGTACTCCCGAGGCAGGTGGCAGCCCGAGTAATAGGACTATAGACTGTCTCATGCCATGACATAGCATCCTACAGCTGGATACCAGCCCTAGGAGATTCCAGTTCCCATGCACATTTGATCCCTCCTCACTCAGACCGGATAATTCATCCCTCAAACGATCCTACCTCAGAAATTTCCTGTGACAGAACAGCATCCATCTCCCCTAAACTACAGCTCCAGAGACGCTATGCGGTCTGTCATGGACTATGCGCAGAGACTAATGGTGTCTATTCTCGCAACGGATTGCATCCAAATGTCAGGGCTCGCAAGCCACAGCTTTTACAGTTTGCTATGTATATAGAAGAGTAAGGTTATAATGTAAGATGGGGTTCCATGCAAAGCCCGACTTCACCTCTCCCTCTCATTTATCTACCTTGTCAGGGGCCGTACATTACACTGATGAAGAGACAATTGCCCGCTGACAGTGTTCAATTATACAAGTATGCTGATGATAAACAGTGCCCACCATCCCACTCAATTCCTGCCTCCTTTGTATATTAATTATCTCATATAAAGGAACCCCAACCCCAATCTTGTACACCAAGATTTAGGGTCATTTCACACGTATGGACCGTTCATTTCATCAGTTCAGTCACGTCAAAACGGATGAAGTATTCATCCATTTTTCATCCGTGGTCATCAGTTTTTCATCAGGTTTTTTTACATCCACTACCAATGCAAAAATGGATGAAAAATTGACCATTCGTCAGTTTACATCCTATTTTCGTCTGATCCTTTTTTGACAGATGAAAAATAGGGCTTTCATCTAATCAAAAAAATTGATGTTGACGGAAGCGGATGAAAACAGTTGCAAATTAAGGGTCCTTTCACACGAGTGGATCGTTCAGCTCCGCCTGTCAGTTTTTCAGACAAAACTAATAGACGCGTCATTGTCTTCTATGGAGCGACGGATGTCAGCGGTGACATATCCGCTGACATATGATCCGCTCCGATCTGCCAAAAACAGGCGGATGGAAACCCTATTTTCCATCCATATAGAGGATCGGATGAACACGGACAGACGGTCTGTGTTCATCCGATCCTCCATAGAGGAGAATGGAGCTGTGACAGGTCAGTCTCAGCACAAAATGCAGAGACTGTCCTGTCATCCTCCGGCTTAGCGGGGATAAATGGATGGATCCCCGCTGAGCAGTGGAGCCCGTCAAAACGGGCTCCGCTCGTGTGAAAGGAGCCTTATGATCATCCGTTGTCATCCATTTTTCCATAGAGATGCATTGATGTCCGTTTTTCATCCATCAACGGATGGATGAAAAACGGACAAACGGTCCGTATGTGTGAAAGGAGCCTTTTAGAGATATATGGGTTTTATGATAATGACCTGTGCTTTAATTTAAACTTGATACTATGGCCATCCACCTAAGATAACTCTGCCAAACCACATACACAAGGCTACTTTTGGAGGACTACTTATGCCATCATTTAATATTAATGTGACAGCCCCTCAGTCTCGCACGGGGGGAGGGGTGGAGGGAAGGAGCCTAACAACTGCCATAGAAAGATTTATTCCACATTTAGAACCCTTGGCAGCTAATGCTGATAAGTCTCCCTCAACTCTACTCACATATAAAGTATGGGAACTGCATGCATTGACATCTGAATGAGTCTCACCCCGTTAACTTTCCTAAATCACAACAAATCCCCCTCCCTTTAATGCAATAAGGTTCTCCACCCTCCTTCTTTCCCCTCTCTTTGTAAGTTACCCATGTATGGCATCAGGGGAAGAATTTGCCACCTATTGTCTAAATAAATGGGGCTTATTCCCCCCATACTTCAAAGAAAGGGAGTGATCTATATCTACCTATATCTACTTGTATGGAAGTACACTACCAAAACTGCTGTAAGCCGTGCACAAATGAACTCCCTTTCACCTACAGGCCTTACAAAACCGGACCATATTCCGGGGTATGCCCTCCATCCCAACTCTTCGGCTCCTCCATTGGAGCGCTTCTGTGCAATGTAGCTGAGTAAGATTAGAAGAGAGGTGACAGACCGGATATGTATATACCGTACAGTTGTATTTTTACATGTTCTTATATTTCTGTCTATGTTTGGTAACCAACTACCTAGTAAATTTGTCGCATGGATCTTTTCAAGTTTGACAGACACTGAACGGGATAATTGTGAGAGCGTTCTCTGCACTCCCCTAAGATCTGTTAATGGCCCATTCTGCATAGGGCCTAAGCCACCAATGAACCCTGTAATATTCAGGTTAATTTCTTAACTAAATAACTTCTATCACATGTCCGAGACAAACCCCCACTATTTCATACCTCCACATACGCAACAAATAGACACAAGATACTTAATCCTGTGGAGGTGGGCTAGATGGAAAACATTCTAGTCTATCCAGCTAGGACTTCACCAACCCCCCCCCCCCCACACACACATACACACACACGGTGTATATAACTTAACACGAGTCTCCGTCCGGGACGTGTGTTCGGTACATACACCGTACCGAACCGACACAAACCAAATCAAGACAGAAGGGCTGGTTACCTCTGTAGTCCGATTGACTCCAACAGGAGACCACCTCTCCTCCTCACCCCCCCCTTTTTTATAACCTCCCCCCCTTTATATGCCTTCTTCTGCCCCAGTATCCGTGTTTGATTCATAGCCGACTCCACTATGCCGCTTCACAAGTCCGATAGTCCTCCTCCTCGGGTCAAGCTCTACTCACTAAATGTAAGAGGGCTAAATACGCTCCAAACTCCTTCTTACCCTACAAAAACACAAAGCGGATGTGGTGTTTCTCCAAGAAACTCACTTCAGAACAGACAGCACCCCTAAACTTCAAGACAGAAATTACCCTACAGCCATTCACACTTTGAACGTTACTTCTAAATCCAAGGGAGTGTCTATTCTGATATCCAAAAACTGCCCTCTGAAGATGACAGAAACCCTGAAAGACGAACATGGCCGCTACTTATTTCTCATAGGGGAAATATTCAGCAAACTCATTACCTCTTTGTGCCCAACACTCATCAGGTCCCCTTTTTCCACAACACTCTACAGCTCCTGACATCATTCCAACCGGGAATACTGATCGTAGGAGGAGACTTTAACATGGCTCTTAACCTATCTCTGGATACTTCCTCCGTGTCTTCCTCCATCCTGTATAGTGCCCTCAGAGCGATCAAAGCACAACTATGTAATCTAACTCTTCATGACACGTGGCATGCCCTGCACCCCAACACTAAAGACTTCACCTTTTTTTTCTGCGCCATACAACAGATACACTAGGATTGACTATTTCTTTATCACGCAGACTGACTTGCCATCTCTCCTACACACATCTATCGATCCCATGCTAATATCTGTTCACAGTCCCATTACCATGACGCTAACATTCCCAAACATGATGATGAGATCAAGGATATGGTGCCTTGATAATTCCCTCCTAAACATCCCTGAAATGCTGAACCATTCAAACATGCTTGACACAATATATTCGTGAGAACGGATCCACTGAAACGTATCCTTTAACACGATGGGCAGTGCACAAACCTGTCATCAGAGGCAAACTCATCTCCATTGCAGCTGAACAAAAGAAAGCCCAGAAGGCACGCATTGCAGAACTTTCAAAAGGCATTCATTCTCTTGAAAAGCTGCACAAGCGCACATTAGCCACACAAATATTAGACGACCTAACATGAACATGGAAAGAACTACTTGAAGAGCTCGGGAAAACAATAAAATGCAGATATATATGCTAACACAGAAACTATTTTAAGAGTTTGGGAACAAATCTGGAAAATTGTTAGCCAGAGCTCTGCAAACTAAAAAGGCAACAGCACAGTTCACGCTATCACTGACCCCCTAGGAAATAGAATTACTACCTCTGCAGGAATAGCTAAGCAATTTCGATGCCAAACTTTACAATCTACCAGCCCTGACTTCACCTAAAAAGGACAGCAAAAGAAGGGAGATGGTCAAACATTTCCTGACACAATAAAGTCCCAAACCCATAACCAGAAGCTTCAGACCTGGATCGTCCAATCTCCTTAGAACAAACCAATAAAGTTCTGAAACAATTAAAGCCCGGTAAGAGCCCAGGCCCTGATGGACTAACTATCAGCTATTGCAATACTTTCGCAAACATACTCCTACCACATTTCCTAAAGACATTCAACTCATTATCTTCCCATGCCCAGCCAAATAAGGACCTCTTGGAGGCCCACATAACGGTGATACCTAAGCCAGGTAAAGACGCCTCTAATGTCTCAAATTAAAGACCCATCTCACTGCTCAATATAGACCTAAAAATGTACCTAAAAAAAAGCTTGCAAACCGATTACTGCCTTTACTCCCGAAACAAATTTCCAAGAACCAAGTAGGCATCATCCCTGGCAGAGAGGGCAGAGGCAACACACTGAAAGCTATCAGCTTACACCTCTGGCTGTCCTCTTCCTGCACACCTGGCTTTTTCTTATCGCTTGATGCTGAGAAGGCATTCGACAGAGTGGCATGGGACTATATGACTGAAGCCCTCAAAACCATAGGCATACGCAATCGCATGCTTCAGTATATTCTTGCTCTGTACTCTACTCCAAGCACACGGATCCGGGTCAATGGACACCTGTCGGACGCCTTCTCCATATTAAACGTTACACGTCAGGGCTGCCCCCTATCCCCGCTTATATTTGTATTAACTTTTGGACCTTTACTCTGTAGACTCAGAGCAAACCCCGACATTAAAGGCGTCAAAATAAAAGGCCATCATTACAAATTAGCAGCATATGCGGACAACATTCTGATGTTCCTCACTGACCCTATCACCTCAATTCCCAATCTACTGCAAGATTTCTCTCTATTTAACTTGCTCGCCAATCTCCAAACCAACTTTGCAAAATCCAGAGTGCTTAACATTTCCCTCCCTTCTACAATGCCAAAACAACTTCCCCTTTGGATGGGACCCACAGGCCATCACTTACCTCGGGGTGCAACTTACGACCAAATTATGAGACTTCAACGTGAAAAACTTCCTCCCAATCCTAAGAATCATTCAGCAAGATCTACAAAATTGGGCTAAGGGACCCGTCTCCTGGTTTGGGAGAGCAGCCATTATCAAAATGAACATTCTCCCAAGACTCCTATACCTCCTCCAAACTCTACCGATCACAATCCCCCCCAGCATGCTTTGCCTCTTACAAACAGATCTGTAGGAAATTTATATGGCACTCCAAACATCCTCGTCTAGGTTGGGAGAGGCTAGTGACCCCTAAATTGAAGGGGGGTATTGGCCTCCCAGACCTTCATAAATACTACTGGGCTTGTCACCTGACCAGAGTAGTAGATTGGCATATTCATACTGGAATCAAAGATTGGATCAATTTAGAAGAATCATTCGCCCACTTACCAATTAGCCATCTCCCATGGATCAGGCAGGAATTCATTCCAGAGGAAAGCGCAAACCATCCCACAATTGGTCCCACACTAAAATATTTGTAAAAAACTGAATCTTGCGTCCACCCTGGGCCCCCTGACCCCGATTGATCGTAATTCAGAGTCGCCCCCCCCCCCCCCCCCGACTTCCCTGATCTTATTGTAAATCACAGGAAACCTAAAATCTCCATCCGGGCAGAAAACTTCTTTGACAAAGGAAACTTCATACAATTCAATACCCTCTCACCACGAATCACTGACAGACACATCCCCTTCTTCAAATTCCTACAGATTAGACACTTTCTGAATAGCTCTGCACCGGTATCCCATTGGGGCAGAGGGAAACTAGTGATAGACCTCAGTAGAAGACTGGGAACAGGTATATACACACATCCATAAAGGGTCGACTAACGTTTCTGCATAAGAAAATGGGTTCAAAATGTACTCAAGGTGGTATAAAGCCCCAGATAAGCTGCACAAATACCACCCGAATGTCTCCCCACAGTGCTGGAGATGCAATGGGGACATATCGATATCTGGTGGGAGCACCCTCTGATACAGCCTTACTGGACGGCAGTCAACCAACTCATTTCCAAAATAACAACTTACTCACCAGACTACACCCTGCCACAACTTCTCCTCCATCACACATCCCTACCTCAATCCGCATAAAAGAGATCTTTAACCTTGCACCTTATTAATGTAGTCATGATGTACATACCCATGCACTGGAAAGACACTAACCCCCCCCAGTGTGTCAGAATGGCTTCATTGCTGCAATGGAAGACTTAGTCCTCCAGGCTAAGGAGAATCCAGCCAAATTTAGCAAAATATGGGCGTGTTGGATACATTTTACGGACTCAGCGGAATTCCGCAAACTACTCAAAACACAACAGAGGTTGACCTGAGTACACAAACGGACCCCTGCATGAAGGTCGCACAATCTACTACTGACAAATCTAATTCTTTACCCCTCCTCCATTCTTTATCCATCTTTCCTTCCCTCACAGGTTTAGCCATAGTAATGATACCCATACATTCACTATATCTGCCCCCATCACCCAGAAGAGGCTAGCCACCTCCAAATGCAACCGAATGCATAAGAATCTGATACAACCTTGCCATCCCCTCTCTTTTCCCCACCCCCTTCTTTACCACACCCATATTTGATGCCTCCGTGGGGAATAGGCTCACCCTTACTGAGCCACAATACTACTTAAATGGACGAAAAGAAATTACAAGATTACTGCTAGACATCGTTAGGTACGTCCAACACTGATGTATATTTAACTAAACATGTTCCAACCGATATTCTCCACATCTAGTACACAACAATGATTCCTTTGGTCTAGAATTTAATATCTTTATGAGACGAAAGTCATCCAGAATCTCTGATGTATGTACTAATGAATGTATTCGGGGGGGGCGGGGTGGAGGAGGGAAGGATATGCCCCCACCTGTTCCCGCTTGGACTGTTCGGGTGGTCTAGAGGCATATCCGCCATCTCTTACTGGATGCCCTAGTACGCCATCCTCCCATTGTTCCAGCCCTCTCATGATCCAAATATATTTGCATCTCACCTGTGTTCTTACCATCACATGTATAAGCAATGAAAAAGATCCCATTTGAATGACTGTACGTTCCTTTTTTCACATGAAAACTTCAATAAAATGTTATTGGAAACAAAAAAATATAAGTAAAGTTGATCCAGGGAATATCTGATTGCTTGTTGGGGGATCAGGAAGGAATCCTCCCTGGAGCAAATTGAACCATGCTTTTTTTTGCCTTCCTCTGGATCAACTGTGGGTATAGGATTGTATCTATGGAGGTTTTCTATTTGTGTGTGTGTTCTGTGTTGGCTTAACTGGATAGATTTTTGTCTATTTTCAACAAGATTAAAAGAGAAGTATGGGTTACTTTTTTTGCATTATCTATATCCTGGTAAACTGCCTACTATGGAAAATAATTTTCTGCCCTCTGAAATGTACACCCTTTCTTGCGAAATCAAAGAAAATACCTGTGGGAGAGGCTAAGATCTCTCATGCAATGTCATCTACTCCCTTCTTCCTCTTCGGCTCCTGACTGTCTCGCTCCCGAGACAACATGGCTTCAGGTATTCTCACACTCCTCCCTCCTCCTCTCCCTCCCGTCCAGCCATCCTCTGAGTTTCTACATATACAGACAGCTCCTCCCCCCCCTCAGCCCTCCCTCCTATCCAGGCTGTTCTCAGTCTGAGATTCATACACATGCAGCTGCTTTTTCCCTCCTCCTGTCGAGGTTGAGCCCTCACTGTGTTAGTGAGGCAAAGAAACAGGAGAACCTCTGCCCTGCCAATCTTTGAGGAGTCTCACTGCAGAGTGGAGTGGAGAAGCAGCTGAAGAACATGTAATCATTCTCTTCTTGTACCCTAAAGTCTCCTGGAGTTGCAAATCCCACAGCTTAACATACTGTTATGTGCCTCCATTTCTTGTTAACAGTGTGATGTTATGGAAACAGAGCCACATGGCAAGCATACAGATTGTGGCTCTGTGGGGAAAGCATGGCCACGGCTGACAGCTGAAGGAGGGGGCGGATCACTGCAGATGTAACCACCCACTCAAAACTTTCAAACCTGAGGAGGACTGTTACTCAGCCCTAACCAGAACTTGGAATGGGTATACAGCAACAACGGAGCAACAGAGGAAAGAAAGAAAAGCTGTTCTGTGGTGAGGGTAGTTAATGCTATTTATTTGTGCTATCCCATACTTCTCCTTTAACTATGTAAGTGAAGTTACAAGTTGAAGGTATGCATTCATATAATGTAATGATTAGGGGATGATGAGGAAGTCAAGATTCTTTCAAATTTACCACCTGGCCAATACTATGTATCTTCCAATCTGGACACAGGACAACATACACAAATGGACTAACATCATTCACAGGTAAAGGGTTTGCATGAGATCCACCCTCTCATGCAAGAAACGACTAGCACTGCAGCAGTAGTAATAAAGGCCTTTTGCCACAATTCATTCATAGCAATTCGTTTGTGTGATGTTTTGAGGACACACAGGTAGATGTAAACCCGATTCATGAAATTTGAGCTGGGCACATCTATTTGTAGCATTTTCTTATCTCTCTTCAAAGCATTGTGTCTCGCAGCTCTGTCCTGCTCCGTTCTTCTGTTATCAGCCATCAACTTTTGACAAGCTCTCCACGACCCAGAGGTAGAAGTGTGTGTGGGAGGAGGTTGCTATAAATAAATTAGCACACTGCTTGTCCTCTAACAGCAGAGATCTGCATGTGTAGGGAGGGTGTGTGTGCCTTTTCTCCAATCAGCTGTCTCACAGTGTGCAGCAATACCCCCTCCTAGAGGGGAATGAGGACGTGAAAATTCTAAGAGAATGTGCACTTTCTAAAAAGTATATAAACGTGAAGAAACCATATATACATGTAAAACTTATATAGGGAAGTTTGATTCATCTCTGTGCATCATCTGAGGCTGTTCACTTCACTGGGTATATGGAGGGTTTACATCCACTTTAAAAAGTTAATGTGTACCAGTGAAATGTCTTGTTAAATGATTGCTATATGATGCACTAAACAAGCTTTATTCCTTTATTGGAGTGCGGTGTATTTTTTGTAACAAAAGGTGTTGGCAACAACTATGCTAGCCATGCACTTACAATCAATGAGGTGAGAGGTATGCACATGGGATGGACTCTTGACAGAGCCACACTTCTGAAACCCGTAGATAGAGAACTCATTTGCTGTAGATAACAGGCTAGTACAGATATTTTGGTAAGCACATACTGCTTTCTGTAGCAGTTAAAAGGTTAGCTAAGCCAATTGTTTCCACACACAGGGTTAGTGCAGATTTGCTCTGTACCTTAGGATGTGTGTGTAATTTGGCATAGCTCCCAACTGCCAACTGTCCCTGATTTTGAGGGATTCTGCCTGATTTGGAACTAAGTCCCTCTGTACCTCTTTCGTCCCCATGTGTCCCTCATTTTGGTCTGATCTATATAGTTGTATATAAAATGCACTATTTATCTTTCAAAAAGTGTTTCACAGTGCTAAACCTTTCATCCAGTTTCTAAATTGCTGCATTTATACGTGTTTTACATGTCAAAGCCAGTATAAAGGAATAATAGTGGTAAAAAAAAAGCACTTGTGGGTTTAACCATTTTTTTGTATAATTCTCCTTTAAGGGGATGTGGCAGAAGGTGTGTCTTATGTCTACATATTTTTGTTGATAGGTGTCCCTCATTCCCATCTCAAAAAGTTTGTAGGTGTAACTTTGGAGTGATAAAAAACAAATTATTACTATTACGTTTTTCTATCTCCAATAGGTAAGTACTGCATACTGTATATACAGTATCTCACAAAAGTGAGTACACCCCTCTCATTTTTGTGAATATTTTATTATATCTTTTCATGTGACAACACTGAAGAAATGATACTTTGCTACAATGTAAAGTATTGAGTGTACAGCTTGTATAACAGTGTAAACTTGCTGTCCCCTCAAAATAACTTAACACACAGCCATTAATGTCTAAACTGCTGGCAACAAAAGTGAGTACACCCCTATGTTAAAAATGTCCAAATTGGGCCTAATTAGCCTTTTTCCCTCCACAGGGCCATGTGACTCATTAGTGTTACAAGGTCTCAGGTGTGAATGGGGAGCAGGTGTGTTAAATGTGGTGATATCACTCTCAATCTTTCATACTGGTCACTGGAAGTTCAAAGTTCAAAATGGCACCTCATGGAAAAGAACTCTCTGAGGATCTGAAAAAAGGAATATATATAAAGATGGCCTAGGCTATAAGAAGATTGCCAAGACCCTGAAACTGAGCTGCAGCACGGTGGCCAAGACCATAGTAGTATAACAGGAAAGGTTCTACTCAAAACAGGTCTTGCCATGATTGACCAAAGAAGTTGAGTGCACATGCTCAGCGTCATATCCAGTCATACCCAGGGGTTGTCTTTGCAAAATAGATGTATGAGTGCTGCCAGCATTGCTCCAGAGGTTGCAGGGGTGGGGGGTCAGCCTGTCATATGCCACACACTGCATCAAATTGGTCTGCATGGCTGTCGCCCAGAAGGAAGCCTCTACTAAAGATGATGTACAAGAAAGCCCGTAAACCGTTTGCTGAAGACAAGTAGACTAAGGACATGGATTACTGGAACCATGTCCTGTGGTCTAATGAGACCAAGATAAACTTATTTGATTCAGATGGTGTCAAGCGTGTGTGGCGGCAACAAGGTGAGGAGTACAAAGACAAGTGTTTCTTGCCTACAGTCAAGCATGGTGGTGGGAGTGTAATTGTCTGGGGGCTGCATGAGTGCTGCCGGCACTGGGGAGCTACAGTTCATTGAGGGGACCATGAATGCCAACATATACTGTGACATACTGAAGCAGAGCATTATCCCCTCCCTTTGGAGACTGGGCTGCAGGACAGTATTCCAACATAATAACAACTCCAAACACAACTCCAAGACTACCACTGCCTTGCTACAGAAGCCAAGGTTAAAGGTGATGGACTGGCCAAGCATATATAAAGACCTAAACCCCATTGAGCATCTGTGGGGCATCCTCAAACGGAAGGTGGAGGAGCGCAAGGTCTCTAAAATCCACCAGCTCCATGATGTCATCATGGAGGAGAGGAAGAGGACTCCAGTGGCAACCTGTGAAGCTCTATTGAACTCCATGCCCAAGAGTGTTAAGGCAGTGCTGGAAAATAATTGTGGCCACACAAAATATTGACACTTTGGACCCAATTTGGACATTTTCACTTAGGGGTGTACTCACTTTTGTTGCCAGCGGTTTAGACATTAATGGCTGTGTGTTGAGTTATTTTGAGGGGACAGAAAATTTACACTGTTATACAAGCTGTACACTCACTACTTTACATTGTAGAAAAGTGTAATTTCTTCACATAAAAAGATATAATAAAATATTTACAAAAATGTGAGGGGTGTACTCACTTTTGTGAGATACTGTAAAAGCCACAGTAGGCTAGAAACAAAATAGATACAAACAAGGCAATGTTTTTTTAATAAAAAGTATAAAAAACATAAATATTACATCAAGGGGTTTGGAGAGAATAAGGAAGCCCCCATGATCAGCTACTATACCCCAAGAATATTAGTCCACAAATTTTGGAAACAACCCGCACTTCCCTCCCAAGTATAACACCACATCTTAAGATTATATACACACCCTAAGGAAAACAATATAAACAAATAAAAGAGCATCACTCTAAAGCAGGGGTCTCAAACTGAGACTCCAGCTGTTGCAAAACTGCAAGTCCCATGAGACATTGCAAGGCTGACAGTTACAAGCATGACTCCCACAGGTAGAGGCATGATGTGACTTGTAGTTTTGCAACAGCCACCAGTTTGAGACCCCTGCTCTAAAGGCTTGTACACACTATAAGGAAATGTAAAAAAATTGTGCAAAGGGACAAATGAGCAGCTACGACTCCACTAGACATATAGTGCAATACAAAATAAGAAAAATAAGTGCAGCACTATGATCAATGTTAATTCATAATAAATACAGGTTAAATGACAAATGTCCATAAATAAATGTTCATACGTAAGTTCATATACAGGATCTTGGATGGTAATACCGAGTGTGGCTCGGGGTGGAATTTCAGTACCATTAGCGGTAACCCCGAGCCACATGTGGGATTGCATTGCTGGATCCAGGCTGGGTTACTTACCTTGTCCCCTGGATCCATCGATGTCTTCCCGCGGTGTCAGTGTGTCTGTCCCTCCGCCCGATGCCTCTGTGTGCCGGGCTCTGTTCCCTCCAAGCGTCACGTCGCACGGGGATGGAGACCGGCGGGAAATTCAAATAGTGAAACACACACAGCACATACAGTACACTGTAATCTTACAGATTACATTGCTGTATGAAATAATTTCACACCCCCTTTGTCCCTAGTGGTTTGCCCAGAGCCCTGCATGCACCTTTATATTATATATGTCATTCTTTCTGCCTGGAAACATGAGAATGTCCATAGCAACCAAAAAGCGTCCCTTTACGTCAAAAGTCGTTTTTGATCAGTTAGAAAACAGCGATAGTAAATAAGAATCATTTGCAGAATTGAGTGATACTGATTTTTGGGGAAATTTATCATCAGACACTGAAAGTGACGACAGCGACAATTCTGCAACTGAGCAAATTTCAGTGTTTTTGGTTTGATTACATCATTGAATAAATTTTATTACTATAACGTTATTATTTCTGATAATTATTTATAGTTATTTATTATATTATAATTTATGATTTCATGTTTCAAACTTTTTCATACCCGGGATGTCTACTAGACTCTAGTTTGGACAGTATTGCTAAGAATTACAGGCCTACAATATAAAACGCCAAATTTCCATGCAAAATAATGTACCGCTTTCAGCACCAAAAATCTGAAATAATCATACCGCCAGGGAGGTTAAATTGCAATCAATAAAAGAAAAATCTCTGGTGTAACTCTGAAAAGATGGGTGGTAACAATGAACCAGTGATAATCATATACACTGTACATTCATATGGTGATAATCCAATCATAAAACCAGGTGTGCGGGGGCATGGCTTGGCGCGCGGACAAGATGGCCGCTTGAAGCAGGAGCTCCGGCACCACGGGGGAGAAAAAAGACTTTTATTGACTCGGTCTTCAGTGATGGGTAAGATCGGATGACAGCTGCCGTTAACGAACACCACACACTCCCAGCTAGTGCGCAATCTCCTGCAACTGTTGCGTTCTCAGCCCTCTACGGCAAGCGAGGCCTCCACCTCTCAGTCCTCCCCACAGTCCTCGGCCATGGCACGGCGGCAAACCGATGGGACTCCCGACGCACCACGACATGCTTCTCACACTAATGCAGCAGGACCCCAATATGTCGGATCTGCAGCACATAGCATCCAACATCAAAGGAGCTCTAAATGACGCGGTCATTGAGCTCAAAGACGAGCTAAGAGGAGTCTCAGACCGCCTAGAAGAGGTAGAGAGGGCCGCGAGCCGCCATGATGCGGACATCAGGGAGCTATCAATACCATCTGATTGACATACAAAGGAGACTGGAGGACCTTGATAATTGTGGTCGGAGGAGGAATATGAGGATTAGGGGCATACCAGAGACAGTTGAGCATGATCAAATGCCACTGGCGCTCCAATCGCTGATAAAAAATCTCACTGAAAGAGCATAAGAAGCCCCAGTGGAGTTTGAGCGAGCATACAGAGCTCTGAGGCCTAGGGGGAGAGAGGGAGACCCCCCAAGGTACATAATATGCTGTTTCACAGACTATAAGATCAAAAAAGAAGTGGCAGTGAGAGCCAGAGACCAAGAAGAAATTCGCTTCAATGGAGCTGAAGTCAAAATCTTCCAGGACCTCTCTCAAGTCACTTTGAACCATCGCAGGTCCCTGAGGCCCTCAGAGAGCGACACATAATTTATAAGTGGCGGTTTCCATTCGGCCTCTGAGTCACGATCCAAGGCCGCTCCTTCACGCTACACCCCCTGGCGGACCTCCCCCAATTCTTTGAACACATCGCACTTCCTCGCCGGAACCTAGCACTGAGTCTCCGGCTTACCTTTGGCGGTGAATATTTAATACACAGCGAGAGACTCCCGGAGTCCCTGGACGCTACCAAGTTTCACTGAACTCTCTCCAGGACCTTCTAAAACTGAAGTCGAGGTAACTTCGCTTAAAGAAGAACCAGAGACCGAGAGTGACGGTGAAGAAAAAACTAGAATATCAGACACTTTGTCGTATAATACATGGAACCCCCCAGAGGGAGAGAGGGGGATCCGGAGTCTCGAGACATACGAGCGAGTTTGAGGTGACCCCGAAGAATACGAGAAAGTCACTCTAAAAAATAGTCGCTAACCTCGCGGTCACCGTAAACTAGTACGAGT
>BLSH010556801.1:469496-480494 GCA_018402905.1 Glandirana rugosa | reverse complement strand
CTTTGGATTGGTGAGTTGGCAGAAATAATTTGAAGGATAGTTTTACATAATGACTTCTGCACTCTGAGCACTGCTGTGCAGTTGAGCAATACTTCAGCTGCCTCTCACTCTATAATGTATCTGCTTATGAAGAACTGTCATTGAAAACTGTTGAGCACATAAAGAAGGTTGAACTCCAGGCAAAAGGCAATGCCCTGCAGAAAATATTCCATAGGTATCATTTCTTCTCTGGGTCAGCATTCTGCTCTGAATTTGTTCTTTGCTAGAAAAGCTGAAAAGCTAATGACCCACGTCAGATTGTAGCCTGTTCTAACTATAGGCCAGTGAAAGGAGCCCCCGTGCTCCTCCCAGGAAAGGTAATAGTCGCCATTCAAACTAGCTTGATACTTATACCTGCATGTCACTTTTTCCTGTTGTGAACCTTCATGTTACCTACCATACTCAGTCTCATGCATTGTTTCGAAATATGTTCCCCCACGGACCTTTCCTTTTTTTTTTCTATTTTTGTCCCACTGGCACACAAGCCTACATACCCTCTGAATGGGATGTAGCTTCACATAACTGAACCAGAACTCTGCCACAGACGGCAGCTTTACATGGCCCAAGGGATTTGCAGCTTATAGAAGAGACTGAACATTGCCAGACCCACTAGGGTCTCTGAATTTTTTTTTTCAAGTCCTTGACACTTGCCTCATATTATTGCATAATTTAATGCTCATTGTTATATTGTTTATTGCATATATAGGATGACAATGACCGACAGAGGGGGCATGGGAATAGCATTCCTAAATGAGTCTACCTCGACAGGAGGGCCATCCTGTCTCTAGATTGAGCTAAATGTCGGCCCAGGCCCCGACAATAGGCCGAGCCCTACTGGCTGAATGACTCCAATCTCCTTGAGATTTATTCGCATATCAGATCAGCACAAAACTGCGGTGGCTCTAAAATAGGCACCTGCCCCCTCTCTGTTGGTCCTTCTTTTAATGTTGGAATGGCCTGCTGGGACGTGTTCACTAATCTAGTAATATCACCCATGATTGTTGACTCATGCACTCTCCATGGTGTCTCCTCTGCTGTCGAGCCATCATTCTCCCCCTCGTACCAACCCACTCACCCTCCCATCAGCCTGGACATATCCGGTCTGTCCTGAAAGAGGTCCAATATAGTGGGTCGGAACCCAGCTTTCCGTTACCCACTAGACCCTCTTATACATCTCCTAGACATAAACACCCTTACCCCTTACCTCCCCAACCCCTACTACACCCCAAACCACACTACCACCCAATACTCTATCCTATAATATCCTTTCC
This sequence comes from Glandirana rugosa, assembly GCA_018402905.1. Lineage (NCBI taxonomy): Eukaryota > Metazoa > Chordata > Amphibia > Anura > Ranidae > Glandirana > Glandirana rugosa. The sequence continues at coordinate 479,184 of BLSH010556801.1, read as the reverse complement.
CACCCCATACCCCCCTTTTTTTTTCTTTTTTCTTGACCTCCTCAATCCCCTAGAGATGAATTGACGCCAGATGACACATTGCAAAATGCCAACCTTTTCAAACCTGAAAGTCCTCTTGATAAACTCGAGGGGCCTGAATATACCAGAAAAAAAGATCCATGATCCTTAGGGAGATCAGCAAATTCTGAGCCCAGGTGACATTTATTCAGGAAACCCACTTTAGAGGACCCAAAGTCCCCAAGCTCACAAACAAAAACATTCCCACACTTTACCACGCATTCTCCCATACCAAAAAACTAAAGGAGTCGCAATTTTAATGACCCGTAACCTTCCTTTGTTTTTTAAAGCACAACTAGCCGACCCTGAGGGCCCATATCTCTTCGTCAAGGGGACGTTCCACAACAGACCAGTGACATTTGCAAATATATATATACACTCCCAATAGCCACCAGGTATCCTTTATTAGACGTGTTTTTGACCTTTTAATTCCATTTCGCGAGGGCCTGGTGGTGTTTGGGGACGATATGAATGTCCCACTCCAGCCACAATTGGAGTGTTCCTCAGGCAAGTCCTCCATCCCATATCGTGCCCTCAGACAAATTAAACTGCAGCTTAATTCCTTAACCTTACACGACACCTGGAGGACCTTAAATCCTGACACAAAGGATTATACATTCTTCTCCCCACCCCATGGAAAATACTCTCGACTGGACTACTTTTTTCTCACCCAAAATGACCTGAAATACCTATATGATGCCAGCATTGAACCTATGTATGCCTCTGATCACCATCCCATCTCCATAACCCTAAAATCCCCACAGATAGAACACAGAGAGAAAACCTGGAGGCTAAATCCTTTCCTACTCTCAGACCCTGCCCACAAAGCCCTACTCAAAAATGAGCTTAAGGAATACTTCGACCTTAACTCAACCCCAGACGTTTCAGGGATTTGCATATGGCTAGCCCATAAGTGTCCCATACGAGGAACATGCATAGCCCTTTCAGCGCAAGAAAGAAAGGCAAGCAAAGATAGACATTATGATCCAACGAATCCGGGCATTAGAAAAAGCACATAAGCACAGCATTGCCTCTACTACATACGACACCTTAACCCAAGCTTGGAAAGACTTGTTATATGAATTGTGCAAACAAGTAAAAAGAAAATTTATCCTTACCTCCAAGCTATTTTATGAACAGGTAAACAAAAGTGGCAAGCTGATGGCCAGACTCCTTCAGGGCAAGATAGCACAGACCAATATCCCTATGATATACGACCGTACAGAACGCAAAATCTCCCAGACAGAGGAAATAGCTAAATAATTTGTCAGTTACTACTCAAAATTATATAACATTACCAACCCATCACAAACCAGAAACGAACCACAGGCGTGAATACAAGCCATTTCGGAATAATAAGCTCAATATAACTTGCCCAAACTGTCAGCTGAGGAAGCCCTGGCCATGGAGGAGCCCTTAGCGACCCAGGAATTTCTCAGGGCCGCTAAAATTATGAAACCTGGAAAGAGCCCAGTCCCTGATGGGCTTACTAGCCTGTACTATAAAACGTTTCCCGATGTCCTAGCTACCCATTTTATTAAAGCCTTCAACTCATTGGCAAAAACCCCTAACCCACCCAGAGACCTACTAGAAGCGCATAAAGTAGTCATCCCCAAACAAGACAAGGACCACACACAAAAAGAGAACTACTGTCCCATTTCACTCTTGAATACGGACATAAAATTATTTGCAAAAATTCTGGCCAATAGACTTGTCCCAATGTTCCCGAATCTGATATCCCATGACCAAGTGGGCTTTGTCCCAGGTCGGGAAGCGCGTGATAACACCATTAAAGCCATTAATATAAACTATTGGCTAACCAGGACAAACACAGAGGGGTTCTTCCTGTCCGCGGATTCGGAGAAGGTGTTCGACAGGGTGGCCTAGGACTTCATGGCAGCAATACTCCATAACATGGGCTAGGGAAGCTTCATGCAGGTGAGCATATTGAGTCTCTACTCCAACCCTCAAGCCAGAGTCAGAATAAACGGCCACCTGTCGGACCGCTTCCCCATCCGAAATGGGACCGGGCAGGGTTGTCCCCTCTCAACACTCATCTTTGTCCTTACACTTGAGCCCCTCTTAAGAAACATCCAAAACAATCCAGACATATCCAGAGATAACATAGCTAGTCGAACCTTTAAGACAGCTGCCTTTGCCGACGATATCCTGCTATTTCTAACAAAACCGAAAATCACTATCCCCAACCTTTTGAAAGAGCTACACAGATACAGCAAACTATCAAACTTTAAAATTAACTTAAGTAAGTTCCACGCTTTGAATATCTCTCTACCCAGTAAAACACTCCGAGACTCTCAGGATTCCTCCCCCTTTTACTGGTATACCAGCGAGATTCCATACCTTGGGATTCGACTCCCATCCAATCTATCAGGACTCTACTCATTGAAATTCTTACCATTTCTCCAAGACTGTCTTACTGACCTCACAAACTGGAGTAAACTTAACCATGTCCTGGTTTGGCCGAGCAGACAAGCTAAAGATGACTATGCTCCCCAGTTTTCTATATATAGCCCAAACGATCCCCATCACCCTTCCCAAGACGTTTTTCCAGGCCCTACAGGTGAAAATCAATGCATACTTATGGAAAGGGAAAACTCCCAGATTGAGACTGGTGAGGCTTTCAGCTCCAAAACCCAAAGGAGGTATTGGCCTCCCAAATTTCAAAAAACATCATAGAGCTGTGTTACTGGCGAAAGTGGTCGACTGGCACATCCATAGTACCCACAAAGACTGGGTGGATCTGGAACACATGATACTAGGCATCCCTCCGTAAAACATAGCGTGGACTCCATGGGGCGACAGGGAGCATCTTTTCTAGCACTACCCACTGATATACCCCCTAATAACCTCCCTTAGGACTATAGCCAGTTACAACACAATGGGAACCATTCCGGGTCCCATGACTCCCATTAAACACAACCCAGACTTCCCACCAGGAATGGCGAAAGGCTTTGCCTCCTTCCCCCCAGATTCCAACCCCAGAGCGGCCCACTTATTTCACTCCGGGAAATTCTGTTTGCTGGAAGACATACCCAGCCACAACGACATTCCCCCTATGCCCTTTTGGCCCTTCTTCAAATTAGACATTATTTAAACAACCCTAAAAACAGGGCTATTTTTTCCAGGCCGAAAACAACTTTTGAGAAACTATGTTCAGGCCTACCCCAGAGACACCTGATAGCGACCATCCATTCAATCCTCACGACCATCGACCCTGATCACCTTATCCCTATTAACCACTTCAGCCCCGGAAGGATTTCCCATGTTAGGACACTGACAATTGTGCGGTCGTGCGATGTTGTACCCAAACAAAATTTGCGTCCTTTTTTCCCCACAAATAGAGCTTTCTTTTGGTGGTATTTGATCACCGCTGCGTCATTTCTGATCACCGCTATAAACAAAAGAAGAGCGACAATTTTGCAAAAAAAAACAAATTTCTTACTTTTTGCTAAAATACAAATCCAAAAAAAAATATAAAAAACCATTTTTTTTTTTAACGGTTTTGGCCGATTTATATTCTTTCTCATATTTGTGATAAAAAAAATCGCAATCGACGTTTATTGATTAAAAATAAAACAAGGAGAGAGGCGCTTCTAAGGGTAGACTGTATGTCCAGTTTAATAAAAGTATAAAATGGTAAGGTAGCAACTCACAAGACAGGCATCAATTGGCACATGTGAAAAGTGTATCCCGTTATGGGAGACGCCAGCAGCTCGCCATCTGAGTGATGTGCTGGTGCACAAGTCCGGTGAAGATGTGACACGGCGTCTGTAGCCGGCATGGACGCCAGACCGAGGCTTGGGAAGCACGACAGCGGGTCGCAGCGGCATGACATCAGCACTGTGCGAAGCATTTCCGAGCGTTCGGTCCACGGAGAAAGACGACTGCGCTCTTTCTTCAGGCACAAGAGTATTCCACATCAGCCATCCTTATGTAGCCCAGTCTCAGCTAGGAAGTGGGCCTCCATAAGCCAGCAATTCTACTAGAACACTGGGGTGGCTGTTACAAAGGATGAGTTTCTATGTTAAAAGCATCAAATAACAAATACATAACAATCATAAACATTATTAAATTGCATACAGGGAAAAGGGGAAACAAAAGGAGAAAAACAGGAAAATAAATATGCGTGTATATCTGTATATCTCCATAGGGGAAACAATAGGGGGAATAAACGAAAAATCAATGGTTAAAAATCACCAAGAGTGATTGCTAGTGGCTACATATAAAAAATGCATGTAATATATAAAATGATATTAAATAATGTTGTAAGGAACAGTATTTTTAAAAAAGATAAATGTGTATAATATCATAAAGAGACTCACTAGTTGTTGGTATTGGATGGCAAAAAACTGTGGATACTCAAGGGAAGAAATGATATTGAGCATAAAAATTGCCATATCCATACAACTGCAGATGTGTACTAAACCATAACCACATATTTATGATTTATTGATTGGTTTGCGCAAAAGTTGCCGCGTTTACGGATGATGAGAATTCATTTCTGGGGTTTTTATTTTTTTAAATTTTTTACTAGTAATGGCGGCGATCTGCGATTTTTAGCGGTACTGCGATATTGCGGCGGACATGTCGGACCATTTTGACATTTTTTTGGGACCATTGGCATTTATACTGCAATCAATGCTATAAAAATGCACTGCTAAAAAACTTATAATTTAGTCCCAAAGAAACTCTGCCACAAGTATCAGCGCCCTGGATATATGATATCACAAAAATATACAAACATAAACAAACAAAGGATGTTTGGATAAATATAAATATAAATGTATAGCTGCTACTTTCCAGTTCCAATAATCAAATCGCAACCTGGTAATCAAAGCTGATAATGACTAACAAATTGCAAGCAGCGCTAAACAGAGTCTTTCATAATATGAAGTCTTCCTTAATAGATGTAAGAAATGTCCATCCACTAAATTTCAAATATATTGAGGTCCTGGCCACCACCACACCACGTGTGAAAGAACAGGGAGGAGGGACCCCCCCAAAGTGGAAAAACTCACCAGATCTCTCTGGAAAAAACGCATTCAGGTTAATACCGTGTTCACCAATTTGGATCCTGATATGTATGACTGGGACACAATCAGTGGATGACAGCAGTCAAGCTCACAGAGTAATCCTCCGCCACTCCACCTCTCTATAACCTCGGTGCTCGCGTGGTCAGGTTTCTTTTGCAACCTTCTCAAACGAGGTCTTGCTGAGGCATCCGACATCAAAGGAAGCTATTCATTACGGCCAATAACCCACCGGTCGGAGAGTGAGAGAAGAGCCGCTCTCCCCCAGGGGGAGAGCAGCTCTTCTCTCACTCTCCGACCGGTGGGTTATTGGCCGTAATGAATAGCTTCCTTTGATGTCGGATGCCTCAGCAAGACCTCGTTTGAGAAGGTTGCAAAAGAAACCTGACCACGCGAGCACCGAGGTTATAGAGAGGTGGAGTGGCGGAGGATTACTCTGTGAGCTTGACTGCTGTCATCCACTGATTGTGTCCCAGTCATACATATCAGGATCCAAATTGGTGAACACGGTATTAACCTGAATGCGTTTTTTCCAGAGAGATCTGGTGAGTTTTTCCACTTTGGGGGGGTCCCTCCTCCCTGTTCTTTCACACGTGGTGTGGGGGTGGCCAGGACCTCAATACATTTGAAATTTAGTGGATGGACATTTCTTACATCTATTAAGGAAGACTTCATATTATGAAAGACTCTGTTTAGCGCTGCTTGCAATTTGTTAGTCATTATCAGCTTTGATTACCAGGTTGCGATTTGATTATAAAAATGCACTGATTACTGTGTAAATGCCATTGGCAGTGAAGGGGTTAACCTGCAGGGGGTGCTCTAAGGGTTAACTGTGTTCCCTGGGCGTGTTCTAATTGTTCTAACTGTATTCATGTTTGACTGGCAGAGGAAGGGGAGTGATCACGGCTTCCATGTAGAGGAAGGCTGTGATCACAGCCCTTCCCCCTCTCACAGAAAGGAGATCCTTATTTAAATGCACGGATCTCTGTTCTTTCACTGCGGGGGGATCATGGGTAGCTGGCGGAGATCGAGTCTGCCCTACCCGCTCCCTGGCCCCCCCGGACATAGTGAGCGTGCCTCCGGCGGCGCGCACGCTCACAGTGCATGATCTCACAGCCCCCGTCATACGACGGTGGTTTGCGATATCGAGCCACCTTGTCGCCGTCAACCTGCGGTTGGTGGTCAGCAAGTGGTTAAGAAAGCATGGGAGCTGTCTGCCAATGATAGCTTAACTGACGCACAGTGGGAACTACTGTGCACCACGGCCCATAAAAGAGCCTTAAATGTCTCAACCCAGGAGCACAACTATAAAGTGCTCACACACTGGTACAGAACCCCAACTTTACTCCACAGACTCTTTCCAAATGTGACAGATCAATGCTGGAGATGCAACTCCCACCATGGAACTATGCTCCACATTTGGTGGGACTGCCCACACATCGTTCGATTCTGGAAACAAGCCCATGAAATTATATGCAACGTGTCAACTTATCCCATAGAATTTACACACCATCAATATCTCCTACATCACTCCACAATCATGAAACATTCCTATAAAAAATCTCTCATAATGCACATGATTAACACGGCAAGGATGTGTGTACCTGCTTTTTGAAGACAAAAGAGAGTGCCCTCTCTCACAGAATGGTTTGCAAGATTGAACAAAACCCAAGAGATGGAAGAATTGATTGCCAAATCAGGCGATAACATATCCTCCTACCACAAGATCTGGCTTTGCTGGATAGAATTCAAAACTACTGACCAATACAAATCGCATCTGATGGGCTCCTCCCAACCCCAAGTGGATATGAGGCATAAACCCTCTGTCCCCGCATCTGGGACACCATGTTAAGCACATCATGCTGAGATCACACCCTCTCCCCCTCCCCCTGACCTACCCCACCCCTCACACCCCCTCCCCCTCATAACAGTACCACACCTAGAGGTATTCACGGGACACTAGACCTTCCCCACAAGATATCCCTGCTCAAATTGAAGCGGTACCTTTTGCCCTTACCCATGATTTTCAGCCATAGAAAATACCTGCCCCTTCATGACAAAGCTGCTTCAAGTGCATAAGCTACTCTTTAAAGAATGTTATGTTGGGATATAAGATCGCTTACCATCCACGTGTCTCTATTCCTGTAAACATGTTCATGTCAATACCTCTTTTCCATATGCTATATTTCTAAATATATTTTCCTATTTTGTACTGTTACTTTATTCAATAAACTTTTATGGAACTAAAACCATGTGCGTAACCAAAAATCTGTAGTGGTAAGATTATGCACTTACCGGATATGATGGAAACACATAGCCGTATGGCTAGTGAGTCAGTCAGGCTTGTAAGGGGATATACTCCTGTTGGAGTCAACTGTAGTAGGGTCCCAGGATCAAAGGATGGCTTGCATCCATTCCACGTGTTGACAGTTGGAGTCCGCAGGGTCTAAATGTTGTAGTCACAAGGTGATGAGTATGTGCAAAAAGGTTTATGTGGATAAAAAAGTGCACACTTACAAGACAATTTAGTAAAAAATTAGATCAGATAAAATTGAATAGCGGTGTTCACACAGTCCTCACCCAACTCTGCGCCCCCACCCCAAAGCACCTTGCCCCCATGTTGATGGTGACAAGGGCCTTTTCCCGACAACCCTGACCAGTGGTTGTCGGGGTCTACAGGCAGGGGGCTTATCAGAATCTGGAAGCCCCCTTTAACAAGGAAGTCCCAGATCCGGGCCTCCCCCCCATGTGAATGAGTATGGGGTACATTGTACCCCTACCCATTCACCAAAAAAAGTAGTGTAGTGTAACAAAAGACAATAGACTGTTTTTGACAAGTCCTTTATTAAAAATGTCTTTTTCCTCCTCCAGTCTTCTCCTTATCCCGCTTCTTCCTCCGGTCTTCTTTCTCCTTCTCCTGCTTCTTTCTCTGGTCTTCTTTGTCCAGTGTTCTTCTTCCTCCACCGCTGCTCCCATCAACGCCCCCCTCCAATTCTGCATCCCGCTGATTTGTCCGCGTCAATGCCAAGCATTTCTTAGATAACTAAGGGGTGTAGCCATCAGATGGCGCCATCTGGAGACCCTGTCCCTTTCAACGTCACTGACCCATCATGACCCGGGCGGACAGATCAGTGGGACACAGCATCGGAGGAGGGTCAGCAGCGGTGGAGGAAGAAGAACACTGAACAAAGAAGACCGAAGAAAGAAGAGGCCCGGAGAAAGAAGCGAGAAGGAGAAGACTAGAGGAAGAAGTGGGAGAAGGAGAAGCCCGGAGGAGGAAGAAGAGGGGGAAGAAGAAGACATTTAATAAAGGACTTGTTAAAAATGGTCTATTGTCTTTTGTCACACTACACAATTTTTTTTTGGTTAATGGGTGGGGGTACAATGTACCCCATACTCATTCACATGGGGGGGGGATCTGGGGCCCCCTTAAAAAGGGGGTTCTGGATTCTGATAAGCCCCCCACCCACAGACCTGGACAACCGCCAGCCAGGGTTGTAGGGAAGAAGCCCTTGTCCACATCAAACAAGGTGCTTTGTGGCGGGGGGGCTCTGCCAAAGCACCCCTCTCATCATATTGAGGGCATGTGGCCTGGTATGCTTCAGGAGGTGGGGGCGCTCACTCGTCCCTTCTCTTTCCTGACCTGCCAGGCTGCATGCTCGGATAAGGGTCTGGTATGGATTTGGGGGGGGATACAATGCCTTTTTTTAAAAATGTCTGGCGTGGGGGTGTCCCCTCCAAATCCATACCAGACCCCACGCCGTTTTTTGTGACTTTTTTTAGCCGGCAAATCTTTTTTTTACATTCAGCTGTCAGCGGGAAGTCTGCTGACAGCTGAGAACTCATCAGTTGTTAAGGACACGGCGGCCGGCTTCCCGTCCCCCTCCTTGGTAACCAGCTATATACAGTGTAAAAAGAAGAAAAAAAATGCAAAATGCAAATCACGACAAAGTCACGGTTAAAAAAACTGTGAAAAGCACTGCAGAAACTCTCAAAAGCAACATGCATAGATGTGAATTGAGCCTAAGTGCAGGTCTCTAATCCTTTTTAACTTCAAGTATAACTAAAGGCAGGATTTTTTCCTTTAGTCTTGGATAGAGTGGAGCAGTGGAGGCTTGTCCATAGGGGGTCCTGGAGCAGTGCCCCACCAGCTTTGTTGCAAAAAAAAAAAAAGTGAACAAATAAATATTAAAAAAAATAAATAAATAAAAATAAACTATAATTACTTTTTATTTTGAGTTTCTCTCTAGCTGTGCCTGTACTGCTGTTGCTACTTGCTAGGTAGATTAGAAAAAATGTTTATTCTGCCTAGCAACAGGACATCCGTCTGAAAAATCATTAAAAAGTTGTATCTAGAACACTGTAAAATGAATTCTCCACTGTTACTGGCTGCTTGCCAGTATTCTACAGGGTGGGCCATTTATATGGATACACCTTAATAAAATGGGAATGGTTGGTGATATTAACTTCCTGTTTGTGGCACATTAGTATATGTGAGGGGGGAAACTAGTTTTATTTTTCATTAATATCAAATAAAAATAAATAAATAAAAAAAATTATAAATAAACAAGTGAAAAAAA
>BLSH010556801.1:414073-426336 GCA_018402905.1 Glandirana rugosa | reverse complement strand
TTTTTTTTTTCAAAATGTTTGCACTTTTTACAATTATGTCGCAAAAAATAAAAAACCCAGAGGTTCTTAAATACCACCAAAAGAAAGCTCTATTTGTGTGAAAAAAATGATAAAAATTTTGTTTGGGTACAGTGTACCATGACTGAGTAATTGTCATTCAAAGTGTGAGAGCGCTGAAAGCTGAAAATTGGTCTGGTAAGGAAGGGGGTATAAACGTCCGGTATTGAAATGGTTAATGAGCGTTAATGCACGTTAGTGAGCGTCGGCATCAACAGGCTTTTTTTTAAAATAAAAACATTCCTCTGCTATTTTTTAACCTGAAAACGTTGGTGTCAAAAATGTTGGTTAACGTCGGTATGGCGTTAGTGAGCGTTTTTCGGTGTCAGCGTCAAAAGCGCCAAAACGTTACAGCCTTGGAACGCGCTGGCCATGGGTTCTACTTTCAGCTCACTAATGCTGATGCCATCTACAGCTCAAAAACTACAGCGTTTTTAAAGGCCCATTCAATAACATGGAGAGCTGTAAAAGAAGCTAAAAAACGTGGCTGTAAAATACACCCGTATGTATGAGGCCTTAGTGTCAGCAGCTGCTTTTTCTTGCATTGAGCAAGATATCTCTTGGTAGTATACTCATATATATTTATTTTTCTAATAATATTATAAATAATATTTTAAATATATGTTTTTGGTAGCTGAACATTGCAAGAGCTGATGGTGTCCCCTTGCTGAATTCGGACTGTGTCCCCTTCCTGTTTGGCAGGTGTGAGTACTGGGATGATTAGACCAAGTTTGGAGTTGTTGCCTATTGTGGGTGGTGTCTCCCTCTTAGTGCAGTAACCCCTGTTTTTTTGTTTTTGTTTTGGATATTTTTTTGGTTACATTACAGTTTACATTTTTTGCGTTGATTGGTCACAATTTCAGTTAAAAGGGTGTCCATTTTGCCAGGTTCTGTCTTCATACTAGTTAAGATGTCAATTAAATGTTGAAGTGCTTGTAATTTACCCTTTGCCAGCACTCGTGTCAGGACCTGGGTCACCTGCTGGTGGCACTGTTATTCCTGGAGCCGAAGGGCGCAGTTCTGGTGGCCAGCAGTGTGTGTCTCCCAGCAGTCAACTTATCTTTTACATTGCTATGGTTTGTTGGTGCTGGAAGGGTGGCTATTATGTTTAGGTTGAATATATTTTTATTACGTTTTCACATAAGTAACATGACAGAGTTGTGCAGCAAAACATTTGTAAGCTGGCACATACAAAAATAGGCAATATAAAAAGAAACAAGATAGAGAGTAATGACCAGGACAATTGGTCGCTGTAGTGGGTATTGCAATGTTCAAAAAGTTACAGTGTTCATAGATATTTTGTCTCACGACTTGTGAAAGGGTAAGGTTACCCAAATGGCATGTCTTTACCATGGTGGGAATGCTACACAGTATATATAATAAACTGGTTACAGGTAAACATTGAAGTTTGGGGGAGTCATAGGAAAGAAGAAGGGTAAAGAGGGGGTAAGAGAGAAGATCGAAAAAGGAGGGTAACATAAGGGGCAAAAGGCCATATAAGAAGGGAAAAAAAGGAGTAGGTGGAGTAAAAAAAAAAACAGGCAGGCAGGCAGGCATGGCACACATTCAATATTTCACTGCTGGGGTTAACAAAAACGACCGGGGCCCTGGTCCCATCACCGCCCCGGGCCCTGTCAGGGATCCCAGGCAGGGGAACAAGATGAGAAAAAACCTTAAACAAGGAAGGCTTCCTGAAAGGGTTCGGAGTTTGAGTAATGTACCCAAAGGCTCCATCTAGTACGGTGTTTTTCCCGGGTGTCCATTTCCCTGGCTTGCATTTCCTCCATCAGCATTGTGTTATTAATCGTGTTGACCCAGTGTTGGATCAGGGGAGTATGTTCCAGTTTCCAGTGTCTAGAAATAACTTGTCGGGCAGAAAAAATTTGAGCAGACTTTGTTTCTGTGACCTAACTGATCCTGGCAGAATGGATAGGAGTGCCACCTTTGGAGAGGGGGAAAGTTGTTTGTCATAGATTCTGTTATATATGTCAAAGATGCGCTTCCAAAAAGATAATATGCGGGGACAATCCCACCAAACATGGTATAGAGTCCCTCTCGCTCCATGACAGCGCCAGCATTCTTCTGAGGAGTTGGGAAAGATCATGTGTAAGGAAACAGGGTCTCTGTACCAACGAGTTAATAATTTGAAGTTCTTCTCCTGAGTAGAGTTGAGCGAACTTCTAGAAGTTCGGGTTCTGCTGGTTTGGTCCGGACAGAACACAAACTTTGCCCCGGACACAGAACCCCATTGAAATCAATGGGGACCCGAACTTTTAGGCACAAAAATGGCTGTAAAAAAGTCCTGGAAAGTCCTAGAGGTCTGCAAAAGGAAGGAAAATGGGGGTAAGGGTGGGACAAGTGCCCTACAAAGAAATGGGGTCAGGGAAATAACTAAAAGCATTTTTTTAAAAAAAAATCACATAAAAAAATCAAAAATGGAGGTGGATGTGGACCATCTTCAAACTGTGTGTGAAAAGTATTAATTAACGGTAGAAGCCATATCACTGTTCTAAAATCATCTTCAAACTGTGTGAAAAAAGTATAAATTAGCCGGGAGAACCCATATCACTGTTCTACAATCATCTGGAAACTGTGTGTTAAACTTAAACTAAAACCGGGAGAACCCATATCACTGTTCTACAATCATCTGGAAACTGTGTGTTAAACTTAAACTAAAACCGAGAGAACCCATATCCCTGTTCTAAAATCATCTAAAAACTGTGTGTGAAACTATAGCAGAGCGAAGCCATATCCCTGTTCTTCTCTCTACTATATTTTCACACACAGTTTTTAGATGATTTTAGAACAGGGATATGGCTTTTCTCTGCAATATTTTCACACACAGTTTTTAGATGATTTTAGAACAGGGATATGGCTTTTCTCTCATATATTTTCACACACAGTTTTTAGATGATTTTAGAACAGGGATATGGCTTTTCTCTGATATATTTTCACACACAGTTTTTAGATGATTTTAGAACAGGGATTTTCCTTCCTTTTGCAGACCTCTAGGACTTTCCAGGACTTTTTTACAGCAATTTTTCTGAACTTTTAGTAAAATTACCAGAACCTCGGACCCGAACCCGGACTTTTTTTTGAAAAGTCCGGGTTCGGGTCCGGGTCCCGGATACCCAAAAGTTCGGTACGGACCCGAACTTTACAGTCCGGGTTCGCTCAACACTACTCCTGAGCGAACGCCGATATTGAGGACTTATGAGTGAACATAAATGATTTCTGTGATTCCTCCGAGGTAATCTCGGTCTCTAAATCCCTTGACCACTGTCTGGTGTAAGTCGGGAGCCCTTCATGTGTATTAGATAGGAGTTCTCAGTAGATTGATGACAGAGTGTGGTGAGGTGTTTCTGTAAGTGTGCACAATTCCTCAAAGTAAGTGAGGGGTCTGTGAATGTTGCCTGTGTTATGCATCCTTAGACAGTGCTTGTCAAGGCTGAGGGACGTAAGCCAGTCAATCAAAGTTGCATGGCGGGTGTGCAGGGGCCTAGAGAGACCAGAGGTGGGGTGTACATAATCCCTAGCTACCGCCCATTGCGATCTGTCATATGAGCAAAAAAAGGCACTAGCGTCTCCATTGGGTAATAGCAGGTTGTCGAAAAGAGGGGAAAGTAGCCTCGGGTCTGTTGGGAGTGACTTGTCTGTACTAGAGGGTTAGTGAGGCATTGGTTAAAGGGGACAGAGAGGAGCTAGAACGGTATACTCCCTCATGTCCCCACAGGAGGGCTCTGAGGTCTTCTGGGGATAGGTCCTGTTCCACCATGGATGCTGCCTTAGGGAAAGGACGAGGGAACCACTCCAGCAATCTGGATATAATGCCTCCAGCTAATTTACGTTGGCACAGGAATTTGTGTTTAAGTCTAGGAGGTTTGTCTTGCCAGATGTATCTGATGGCCAGTGAACGAAGGGACCTAAAGAATGTACTAGGCAGAAGGATAGGGATCGTTTGAAACATGTACAAAAACTTAGGTAAGATGTCCATTTTCTGAACACTCATACGGCCAAAACAAGAGGTCTGCAGATTGTGCCATGATTCCAATTGTCTTTTAATTTTAGTCAATAGAGGGCTGTAATTTAGGGAGTATAAGTCTGCGAGGGAGTGTTGGATTTCCGTACCCAGGTATTTAATTGGAAGTTGACCCATGTACTAGCCAGTGTGGAGGGTGATAAGGTGATATTGAGGGCCTCTGTTTTAGTAAGGTTCAATTTAAAATTGCTATGCATACCAAATCGCTGAAGCTTGTGCAAGAATGAGGGAATGCTAATGTGAGGCTGAGTGATATAAAGGAGCAGATCAACAGCATATAATGATAACTTGAAATGGGTGGAATTTGTCTGCATCCCTTGTATAGAGTGGTTGTTACGAATGGCTTGGGCTAAGTGCTCCACTACTATCGCAAAAAAGAGAGGCGATAAGGGGCATCCCTACCTTGTCCCCTTCTTTATTTGAAAGAGACTTGGGCAGAGGGAGCGCCATACAGGGACATCATTTTATATAGTATTTTAGGGGCCAAACCAATCTGCTGGAGCGACAGACGCAGAAAAGGCCGGCCAACCCTGTCAAAGGCCTTCACCGCGTCACACGCCAACAGACAGGTGGGGATGTAGTGGGTCTTGACGTAAGAGATGAGGTGCAAGGTCTTGGTCTTGTTGTCTCGAGCTTCTCGACTGGGCACGAAACCTACTTGGTCCACATGGATTATGTCAGGTAGGAGGGGAGCTATACGGTCCGCCAATATTTTCGAGAACAACTTAAGGTTCACGTTCAATAGTAATATAGGTCTGTAGTTGCTACATAAGGTAACATCTTTATCTGGCTTAGGAATCACAGCTATCTGGGCTTGTAACATGGTAGCTGGCAGTGGGTGAGTATCGTCAATGTAATCAAATGCCTGTGCCATAATAGGGGCTAATTGGGCAGCGAACAATTTAATAAAATCGCAGAATATAACCATCCAGGCCGGGACTTTAGCCATTTTTTAAGCCCTTTATCGCCTGAATGAAGTCTGAGGAGGTTATGGGGATTCCAAGTGTTGGGCACTCTGTTCAGGGATGGTAGGAAGAGCTGTTTCCTGAATATATGCATGGATGTCGTCTGAGCTAGACGTATCATTGGTGGGAGCTACAGGTGGATCAAGGTTATACAAGGTGGCATAAAATTTGCGGAATTCCTCCAATATTTCTGAATTTTTGTATTTCTTAGTTTGAGAGCGGGAGAGTATGTAAGGTATGCGTGCTTTACCAAGTCTAGGGTCTATGATACGAGCCAAGTGTTTACCGCACTTGTTGGCTTGCACATAATGCAAGTGTTTCATCCTATCCCTGGCTATCAGGGAGCGTTCCGAGAAGATTTGCAAGAGGTCTCTGCGTGTGTTAGATAACAGTATGAGGACTTGAGCGTCCAGTGTCTGTTTGTGAGACGCCTCAAGAGAGGAAATGAGGGATAAGAGTCTGTATCTTGTGAGAACGTTCCCTTTTCAATTTGGCTCCAAACTGAATCAGAATCCCTCTGATGACACATTTCAATGTCTCCCATTTAATAATGGGAGATGTGTCATCCTTAGCATGGTCTGCAAGGAAGTCCCTCATAGTCTTGGATATAGTCTGAGTGCATGGTTCGTGTGTGAGGAGGTTGTCGTTAAGTCTCCATGTACGGCCGTCACGGTGACTGGGGAGGCGTCCTAGTGTGAAGTGGACAGGTGCATGGTCAGACCAGAGTTTCACACCTATGGATGACCCCGGGTCAAGGTCAAGTAAGATAGTCTATCCTACGATAGGATTGGTGCGCTGGAGAGAAATAAGTATAATCCCTCTCTGTAGGGTGCTGTATTCGCCACACATCTGTCAAGGATAAATTCAAGGGAAGAGCCCTGAACTTCTTCAGGGTGGTGGGGGAAATGGAAGACCTACCTGAGGAAGAGTCCAGACGAGGTATCAACGGGACATTCAGGTCACCCCCCAGGATGAAGTTAGTCGATCCAAATGCCTCGAGTTGCGCTGTCACAGAGGAGAGGAAGTGGAGTTGGTCCTGATTGGGAAAGTAAACATTAACAATGGTTAGGATAGTTTGCATATACCTTATTTTCAAAAATATGTAGTGACCTAGTGGGTCTATTTAGGTGTCCAAAACCTCTCTCTGGAAGGAGGCATGGAAGCTATGGAGACACCTTTTGATCTAGCTGTTGGGTTAGTACTATGAAACCAGATAGGGAAATATTTGTTTTTAAGGAGGGGAATGGTGTCCTGCTGAAAGTGCGTTTCCTGATGAAAAATAGTTTTGGTGTTTGATCTATGAAAGTGGTAAAGGATCTGTCGCTGTTTTTCGGGGGTATTGAATCCCCTGCAATTGAGGGAGGCCACTTGCAGACTCATGGAGGATGCCATCTTGAGTCTATATATTTGGCCTGTATCAAGATTGGGTGTAGCACCCCCTGCCCTGTGGGGAAAGTATAGGAGGAAGAAAAGAAAAGGAAGAATAGAGGGAGAAAGAAAGTACACAAATAAGCTTACATTACTCTAGAACAATCAAAAGTGCAAAATGTGTTAACTGCAATCCTAAGATCAGTGAAAAACCAGATGCGCATCCGTTACCTGTAGGCCGCATTTGGCTGGTGTGCGGCGTGGTCGGGGATGACCAAGCCCCACACAGCCAACATGCAGTGGGATGAACTAAATTTCCATCAACAGTCCTAGTGCGCCATCTGGCGGGGTAAATGGCAATTGACACAGGATTACAAAAAAGAACAACTTATAGCAATAAGCAAAAACAGAGCTGCTACAAGCTCTGTGAACCCTAAGGTGGGCTACATGACTGGGGAACGAAGGTGGATAGCCCGCCCAGACCAAATGGACCCATTATCGAGTACATACAGTTCAGAAGTTAGTGTTCCTTAGAAAACTGATAGTGTCAAGCAGAGATTACGTCAACCTGCCCATTTTGGGGGAGACAAGCACTGGGGCACGACGGCGGAATGCTCCACCGACCAATGACGTTAAACCACAAAATGTTGATAACCTGTATGGGGAGGTCGGGAAGTGGGGGATAAACCTGTAGGAAACAAGAACGGTTAAGTTCAATTCAAACAATGTTTATCAGTGGGCTAAGAATTGAACCCAAGGAAAGACCCGGTAATATGGGTCCAACTTGCCCCACGGTATCGTGGGGCCATCAGAAGTGTGGCTGCAGGGTTACTGCAACTTAAGTTACTGTCTTCAGTTCCAGTGGGTCACCCCGCTGGGGACTTGGACACAGAAGAGGAAGCTCTTTGCTTTTTCTTTGTTCTTTGTTGCCATCCTGTAGTAAGGGGGAGAGCTGGGGTGGCAGCCCTCAATGGCCAATCCGGGATTGCAATTTGGGGAAGTTCGTATGTCCCCACAAAATTAGGAAGATCTCCTAGGGTGCTCAATATGGCTGACTTGCCATCGTGGGTAGCCGAGATGTAGAATGGAAATCCCCACCGGTACTTGATGTGTTGTCATTTTAGAGAGATCTGTGAGCAACATAATTGGCGTGTCATTAAATACAATGACATCTTGTGTATGGGCTGCCTGCATGATGTTGGCTTTGATCTTGAAATAGTGCACCCTGCAGATGACATTGTGTGGGTACGCAGGGTTTGGATTGAATATGATCGATTTCAATCGCGGTGTCTGGGGGCACTTGTAATAGTTGATTAAAGATGGATTTAGCTGCTCCTTCTAAGTCCTTGGGCTCTACAGATTCCTGTATGCCCCTTATTCGAATGTTATTTCTTCTTCTCGTATTTTCTTGGTCATCCAGACCGTAAAAAGGCTTTTGTATCTGATCAGTGTGCTCTTGGAGTATGGCGTTGTGATCGTTTAGTTTAGCAACCGCATCATCCACCACCATCTCCACATCCTCCATGCAGTGTCCAATGTCCTTATGCAGTTCTGACAGTTCCTGCCTGTATGTGCGCTTTAGCTTAGTAACATAGGTCTCAAAGTCACTTCTAGTGGACAGCGCCTTAATGTAGGCCTCCATGTCCCATCCACTTCTGGAACTGCGTGAGGCGGGTAAGGGGCTCCTAGAGCGTGTGGAGCCGTGTTCTGACTCAGGGGGAGAGCGGGCCCACTGCCTGGTGTGAGGCCTGGAAGGCATGTGGGAGTTGGACGCTGGTGCTGGCACCATCTTGGACGCCGAAGTGCCCTTACTGTGTTGGGCGGAGCAGGTGAGAAACCGCCGATTTCGCCTTCCTTGTAGCTCCCTCCGGTGCCTCTGCTGTCCCCTTTGTTCCGATTCCCCATACATGCGGGTAGGAGCGCTGTGTGCAGCTGATATGGTGAGAGATAGCTCGGTCAGAGCGGGAGCCAAGAGTCCGTTATTATGTTTAATCATACTAGGTCTGGTTACCGATTCCTTGAGATATAGCCCACTAATCTGGTCATCCCTGTTGGGTACCTGCATTTGATATACCTTACACCAGTGGTTCTCAACTCCTGTCCTTGGGACCCACCAACAGGCCAGATTTTAAGTATTACCTTGGGGAGATGCAAACTAGAATGCTGAAATCACTGAGCAGCAAATTCCATCACCAGTGATGTATTTCAGTTATGTGGCTAGCCTCAGATATTACATAGGAGATCAAACAATTCCTCTTACATAAGTTGTACCTGTTTATCTGCAGCAATTTATTCTGTAGTTAGTTCTAAAAACACACAGATCAAAAGATTTTTTTTTTTTTTAGCTTCAGCAGCAGAGTTCTTTGATATCTGAAAGCTGATGGATTAACACCTTCCTCTACATAGGCTTACAGGCTCATAGAAAATACACAGAGCTAAGGCTATGAGTCACCTCTTGTGTGTAGGATGGGGATGGACCATATCTTTCAGTGGCTGTTGTGGGGAAAATGTGTCCAAAGCAGAGAGAGGAGAGATCAGAGAGGAGTCACACTGCATGCTTTGGATTCAGGCTAGTACACTCTACAGAGGGAAGTGATTTGTTAATTTTTCTGTCTGGGGTTTACAACCAATTTAAGAGGTTCTTGCAGTGTTTTATCTTAGTACTGATTATGGCTGATTAAATGCTGGCTTTCCAGCATGATCATTCAACATAAGCTGGTCATTAGAATATGGGCCGAGATTTTTTTGGAACCCACTGAACTGGTCGATTTTTGATTCGTGTACTGCAAACCCAGCCTTACTCCCAGGATTGTAAGGTGAAAATAAAGGAAAAAAGCCTGAAAACGGGAAAGTACTTCATCCACCACATTTTAGGATTGGTAAGTTGCAATATATCAAATTTTTGGGTTTTGGGTTGAGACAAACTTTTAGGCCTCATACACACGGGCGTTTTTTGACGCCACATTATGGGGCGTTTTTTGCAGCTCTCCATGTTATTCAATGGCCCTCTAAAAGCACCAGCATTTTGGAGCAGTAGAGGGCATCAGCGTTAGTGAGCTGTTTCTAGAACGCAGGACCAGTGCGTTCTGAGGCTGTAGCATTTTGGCGTTTTTTGACGCTAATCGGCAAACCGCTCACTAACGCCGTACCGGCGTTAACCAGCGTTTTTTGACGCCGAGGTTTTTAGGTTGAGAAATAGCAGAGGACTGATTTAAAAAAAAAAACGCCTATTGACGCCGACGCTCACTAACGCCGATGCTAAACGCCGCAAAAAACACAGATTTTGTTCAAAACGTCGGACCCGTATTTTGACGTATTTTTTTTTCAGACGCCCGTGTGTATGAGGCCTAAAAGTTGCACTGATATTTTTAAGAATGCGGAAACATTGTTAATTTGCAGACTAGTGCTAAATATAAAGACAGTCTTTGCTGACTCCTAGTTCTGAAAATACTAGTTCCCTATCTGTCATGCAGATTAGGAGCTCTAACACCATTCTGACTTTCATGAGTTACTTGTTTGTCTGGTCAGTGACTCAGAAAGCATCTTAGCTGGTAATTGCATGGCAGCTGACCTTTTCACAAAGATGTCAGTAGCAATACGCTCAATTTACTTCTCTGTGCAGGTATTTCAAAAGCAGAGCTAAACCCATCAATTTAACTGTTACAAATAAAAAGTTAGATTCCTGGCATGCTGGGAATGCTAGCTGTCACATTTGCTTGTGCTTTCAACCAAACTGCCAAACCAACACCAAACTGATCACATGTTCATTGCCATGGCAGTTGCATATTAACCACATCAGTACTGGGCACGAAAACCCCCTTCCTGTCCAGGCCATTTTTCAGCTTTCAGCGCTATCACAATTTGAATGACAATTACTCAGTCATGCAACACTGTACCCATATGAAATTTGCGTCCTTTTTTTCACACAAATAGAGCTTTCTTTTGGTGGTATTTAATCACTATGGGTTTTTTTATTTTTTTGTGCTATAAATAAAAAAAGATTGAAAATTTGGTGAAAAAATGGCTTTTTCTTTGTTTCTTTCATAAAATTTTGCAAATGAGTAATTTTTCTTTGTAAATTTTGGCCAAACATATTACCATACATATCTTTGGTAAAAATAACCTAAATATGTGTATATTATTTGGTCCTTGTGTAAGTTATAGAGTCTACAAGCTATGGTGTGAATCATTGAAAATTGATCACTGATATACTGACGGCCTATCTCATTTCTTGAGACCCTGACAAGCCAGGAAAGTACAAATACCCCCCAAATGACCCCTTTTTGGAAAGTATATATTCCAAGGTATTTAGTAAGAGGCATAGTGAATTTTTTGAAGTTGTAATTTTTTCCCACAATTCTTTGCAAAATGAAGATTTTTTTTTCTTTTTTTTTTTTTTTTTACACAAAATTGTCATTGTAACAGGTTATTTCTCACACACTGCATATGCATATCACAAATTACACCCCAAAACACATTCTGCTACTCCTCCTGAACATGTGTGAGACTTTTTCACAGCCTGGCCACATAGAGAGGCCCAACATGCAGGGAGCACGGTCAGGTATTCTAGGGACATAAATTACACATATAATGTCATGACGACCTATCACATTTTTGAAGACCCTGGAGGACCAGGACAATGGAATTGCCCACAAAATGACCCCATTCTGGAAAGCAAGCTAGGCTGCCAATCATTGAAAATTGTTCACACCTGATCACACCTGATATACTGGCGGCCTATCTCATTTCTTGAGACCCTAACAAGCCAGGAAAGTACAAATACCCCCCAAATGACCCCTTTTTGGAAAGTAGACATTCCAAGGTATTTAGTAAGAGGCATGGTGAATTTTTTGAAGTTGTCATTTTTTCCCACAATTCTTTGAAAAATTAAGATTTTTTTTTTCACAAAATTGTCATTGTAACAGGTTATTTCTCACATGCAGCATATGCATACCACAAATTACACACCAAAACACATTCTGCTACTCCTCCTGAATATGGCGATATCACATGTCTGAGACTTTTTCACAGCCTGGTCACATATACAGGCCCAACATGCAGGAAGCGCAGTCAGTTATTCTAGGGACATAAATTACACATCTAATGTCATGACGACCTTTCACATTTTTGAAGGCCCCGGAGCACCAGGACAATGGAATTGCCCACAAAATGACCCCATTCCAGAAAGCATACACCCCGATGTATAATCTATGAGGCATAATGAGTCCTTTGAACGGTTCATTTTTTTCCAGTAGTTTTTAGAAAATGTGGGAAAAAAAATGATAACGCATTTTTTTTACACAAAGTTGTCCATTTATAAGATATTTCCAACACATAGCAAGTACATAGCAAAAATGACACCCCAAAATACATTCTGCTATTCCTCCTGAGTATGGCAATACCACATGTATGAGACTGTTACATAGCCTGACCACATAGAGAGGCACAACATTGAACTAGCACCTTCAGGCGTTCTACAACATAAATTACACATCTCATTTCTTAACCCCCTATTACACTTTTGAAGGTACCTTTATAGTATATTTACCTGTTGTAACACATTTTTATTTTCGTAAAAGTAAAAAAAGGGTGTAAAAGGTTTTTGATGACCTTTTTTTACTGTACAAGTTTTCTGAGTAATACGGTGTATCTAATATGTAACACCACAAACGAAAGGTTTTACCCCAGTAAAACACCCTTTAAGGTAACAGGACCACGAGGTTCTGGAAGTTTTCACATTATCCCCCAATTCTTTACTCTACACATTAAATACAACATCTTGCGGACTTCCACGATCAAGTTACAACACGGAGAGATACACCAGTCCGATACAT
>BLSH010556801.1:380962-412500 GCA_018402905.1 Glandirana rugosa | reverse complement strand
ACAGCCGCCGGCCGGTGGCTGATACCAGTGTCGGTGACAGGCAGTGTTCCCTGGGAACACGCCGCCACCGAAGCGTACACGCAGCGCGCTCCCGATCGCGCGCATGCGCCGTGCGAATGGGGGAAAGTGCCAATTGTGATCAGGTCACGGCCGATCACATGGTAAACAGCCATGGCCAATGGCTGTTCACCCCCATCGATGACGCGGTGTGTCCTGGGGACACACCGACACCGACAGAGCCGGGACGCCACGCCCGATCACGCACAATACCTGCTTAAAGGGGCGACGTCATATGACGTCCGCCCGCAACAATAGCCGTTCCGCCCCGCCGCCCTTTGATGGTGGGTGGACGGCAAGTGGTTAAACAGAGACTAAGATGGCAGGCTCCTTGGCTGAAAAAGATAGGAGGGTTTAGTTCCACTTTAACCAGTGAAATGTCAGAGTCATACCAGCTTCTCTGTGCAAAGAAATATTAGCAATGCCTTCATATAGGTCTTTTGAAGAGAATAGAGGGGCAAATGAAAAATGGGGCAGTTATTTGTGGAAATGGGTCCAATCCCTATTTTAGTGTTGAAATGGTGAAATTTTTCCTCTGTATTAGAAAATGGAAAAAATGAATGGGGTCAGGGAATGTCTTTCTGTCATATACTACAGTATTACTACTTGATGCAGTTTAATCCCCTAACTGGATTCCTTTCAGAAAGATTTAGCTATCAGTTATCTGCCTTTGCTACTGCCCTTCAAACGACTGAAGACAGGGACATTGGAGCATCCAATTCTCATCCAGATGTGGCTTTTCCTGTCTTAATTATTCTCTAGACTTTACTACTATCCTGCATCTGTTGTTTTCCATTTTTTTCTTATTCTTCTGGGCATTACATTTTTCACTTATCAAGTCATTGTCAAGAAAACTGGACCGTCTGTGCAAGGTAACGTTCCAACAATATTGTTGTAGCAACTTTTCTTCAAACAGAGCCCTTATAGTCCACAGCCATTAAGCAGAAATGTGTTTTTAGTAGTCAAACTTCTATTTACTGCTGAAATTGTGTTGTTGGTTGCTATGAGTTTTATAGCATTGCTGTTTGCAGCATTCTGGTAAATAAGCACTGTGGCTTATTGGTTATATAAATTAAATGTGATGCTTTTCTTATAACATGCATGTTGCCTGTTTAGATGTTTAAAGTGAATATTTCATTTTGATAACAGAATTTTGAAGTTATATTTTTTTTATTGTATATCCATAAGCTTGATACACCATAGAAAGACATTAAACGTTTATGTCCTTCAAGTTGTATCAGAAAATGATTCATTTTTCTATATGAAAATAGAACCGCAATTCTTGTATTAAAATGAATAACAAGTAAATTGTTCCAGAAGTAAGTGACTGGTATGCTGTTCATTTTTTTGGTTTGATGCTTCCCCTATATCTATTTCAGGGAAATTAAAATTAAAAATTTTGCTAATCCCTATGTATTACTTGAGTGCTCACAGTTACAGAAATGTACTCTATTTACAATACGGTGCCTTGAAAAAGTATTCATAGCCCCTGAAATTGTCCACATTTTGTCAAGTTACCACCAAAAATGTAAATGTATTTTATTGGGATTTTATGTGATAGACTAACACAAAGTAGTACATAATTGTGAAGTGAAAGGAAAATGATAAATAGTTTTTTTTAAATTTTACAAGTAAATATGTGAAAAGTGTGGCATGCATTTGTATTCAGCCCCCTTTACTCTGATACCCCTAACTAAAATCTAGTGGAACCAATTGCCTTCAGAAGTCACCTAATTAGTAAATAGAGTCCACCTGTGTGTAATTTATTCTCAATAAACCTTCGAGGTTTGTTAGAGAACCTTAGTGAACAAACAGCATCATGAAGGCCAGGGAACACACCAGACAGATCAGGGATAAAGTTGTGGAGAAGTTTAAAGCAGGGTTAGGTTATAAAAAAAATACCCCAAGCTTTGAACATCTCACGGAGTACTGTTTAATTCATCATCCAAAAATGGAAAGAGTATGGCACAACTGCAAACCCAATAAGACATGGCCGTCCACCTAAACTGACAGGCTGGGCAATGACAGCATTAATCAGAGAAGCAGCCAAGAGGCCCATGGTAACTCTGGTGGAGCTGCAGAGATCCACAGCTCAGGTGGGAGAATCTGTCCCCAGGACAACTATTAGTCATGCACTCAACAAATCTTTTTCCTCCTTTTTCTCTCCTTTGTGGAACAGTGGCAAGAAGAAAGCCATTGTTGAAAGAAAGCCATAAGAAGTTCAGTTTACAGTTTGCGAGAAGGCATGTGGGGAACACAGCAAATATGTGGAAGAAGGTGCTCTGCTCAGATGAAACCAAAACTTAGCTTAACGCTATGTGTGGCACAAAACTAACACTGCACATCACCCTGAACACACCATTCTCACAGTGAAACATGGTGGTGGCACCATCATGTTGAGGGGGTGCTTTTCTTTAGCAGGGACAGGGAACCTGGTCAGAGTTGATGGAAAGATGAGGGTGATCTTAGAAGAAAACCTGTTAGTGTCTGCAAAAGACTTGAGACTGGGATGGAGCTTCATCTTCCAGCAGGACAACAACCCTAAAAATACAGCCAGAGCTACAGTGGAATGGTTTACATCAAAGCATATTCATGTGTTAGAATTGGCCAGTCAAAGTCCAGACTGGAATCCAATTGAGAATCTGTGGCAAGACTTGAAAATTGCTGTTCACAGATGCTCTCCTTCCAATCTGTCAGAGCTTTAGCGTTTTTACAAAGACGAATGGGCAAAAATGTCACTCTCTAGATATACAAAGCTGGTAGAGGCATCCCCAAAAAACTTGTAGCTGTTATTGCAGTGAAAAAGGGACTGAATACAAATGCAAGCCACACTTTTCACATATTTATTTATAAAAAATGTTGAAAACCATTTATCTTTTTCCTTCCACTTCACAATTATGTGCCACTTCACATAAAATGCCAATAAAATCCATTTACGTTATTGGTATGTGTATAATAGAGGTACTGTATTAACTTACCATTTAAGCTTACATAAATATAATATATGCAATATATTGGATGGAATAGGATTTTTAGAGTGGGGAGATTTCATTGATGAAATTTGTATTTTATAGGAAAGATATATGGAAGATCATAAATCACTATTGAAAGAATATTTATACATGCAAAAGTTCAATTAACATCTATTAATTTATTATTACAACGTAACTTCAAAAATTGTGTTTGTCTTACTGGATAATTATTTGTGGTCTCCAAGGCTTACCTGTAGGTTCCATGAATATCTACTAAACCTGCACGGTTTAGGAAATATAAACTGTATTGGCATGCGCCGACGTCATTGGCACATGCGCAGTGAGGAAACGGACCGGCGTGCCGTTTCTTCAGTAGGATCATGTCGCAATTACCTGCTACCGTGTGCATGCACGGGAGTGACATCGCACAACTCTGGCCAGTTGCAGAGCCGGAGTCCGCGGCCCTGGAAGGAAGAGGGGCAAAGATGGATGTGGCCTGGAGTGGGGACGACGCAGGCTTCGAATGCAGGTAAGTGACACATAATAGGCTAGTATGCTTTTACTTTGCAGGGTAATAAAGAGGAAGTAAAGCCCATCAGGGTTTACTTCCTCTTTAAAGGTCAATGCAGCTTTTAATGAAGCAAGCTTTAATCTGGAGGCATTCTGTATATTACATCAGTGTACAAAACAATCCTGAAATCCCAATTTGTTGCTCTTGTGAGTTCTCATAAGGAAAATTTTAGGTGTAGCCTACAATTCTTTTTTGGTAAGATTTTTGCTGAGGCACTTCCACCTCTAAAGGGATGCTGACAATGCATACTTCCTCATTGCAACATGGAAATTGCACTAGTGGTTATAGAAAATATGAAATTAATGAATAGAAAGGTTGAGAATAGGGATGGGCTGAACGAAAGTTCAGAACCAAATAAGAACCCCATTGAAATTGAAATGATATGCACCTGTCAAACAGGTGCAGGAAAATTGATCTTCCAGAAAATTCTTCCACATGAAATTAACACCCACAACGCTAGGCAGCCTATTCCTGCAGGGATTCTACATCCCAAAAACACTTAATCAGAGACATCAGCAGCTGGGGCTTCATAGCTGCTGGTAATCCAGAACTGATTAATTTTGATAAATATCAGATGGTCCACGGAGTCTGTGGACAGACGCGTTTCATTATCAGCAACAAAACCTCCAGCAGTACTGAATGACCGTTCGGAAAGCATGCTGGATGCAGGGCAGCCCAGCAGCTCAATTGCATACTGGGTCAGTGATCTATTCTCATGACCCAGTAAGCCAGTGGATCATCGACTGGAAAGCTCTCCATCTGGTTTTTGCACCTAGATAATTATCTACCATGTGATGCAGACGCTGCCGATGGGATGTGGAAGCTGACAGCCGTGGGTGGCGAGGAATAAAAAAATTGAGAAATGCATCACTTCTCCTCTGCTCCTCTCTTGACCAACAGAAGTCTCAAAACTATGTTTTCCACAACATAGATAAACTCCTCTTTAAGGTGTCCTCAATAGATTTTATCTTCTGGACCCTCTGTGGGGACGGTATGCATTCTGAGGCTTTCCCCTCGTAACGGTGGTCAAGGAGGGTTTCCCTGGTCAGTTGCTTTATGCCACATATTCTTGTGTCGCAGACTTTGAGGCATGAGGGAGCCTTTGCACCCCAAATTTGTGGAGGCATGAGTAGCAGACTCCTCTGTGTCACTGAAGATTACAGTATCTGGAACTGCCTCCTCCCAGCCACGTACTTCTCCCAAGGGTTCTGGAGATGGATAAACCATCTGTTACAGTTTGACGTATGTCTTCCTCTGATACGATGCCTCCAAAGCTTCAAGAATCCTCCTCCTCTTCCCTCTCCTCTTGTGTGTTCTGTGGGGTAGGAGCAAGGGTGTCTGCATAAAGTGGGCCTTGAGAGGAAAGGAAGCCCTCCTCTTCCTGCTGCTGCTCTACCTAGAGTGCCCTGTCCACAATGCCACACAGAGTCTGCTCCAGCAGGAACACAACAGGGATTGTGTCACTGATGCATTCATGCATTGTCTCTGCTCACTATCTTTGCGGCCTCCTCAAATGGTCACAGTACAGTGCATGCATCCTTTATGAGAAACCATTGGCGTTGGGAAAAAAGTTGAGACAGCCTGAGCCTGTTGTTGTGCCATACTCACACAAGTACTTGCTGACGGCTCTCTGCTGCATGTGCAAAAATTGGAAAAAACCCTCCAAAGGAAGGGACTTTAGGCATACCCGGATTGGAGACTTATGGACACCATGGATCGTAAATTATCAAATATTTATTGTTGTAAACATAGGACAGCTAAAACAAGGGCAAGAGGCCAAAATGCAGACACTGATAAAATTGGAAATCACATGGACAGAATATAACATAACAAGACAAAACAGAGCAAATTTGCTGTGCTAAGACGTATGGTGGTAAAAGAACCCCCAAAGTTGGAAAGAGGCTGCAAGAACATCCAACGCGTTTCGAGGCAGTTGTTAGGCTCTTCTTCAGGGATGTTACAGATGGGGTTCATTTTTGAACAAGCAGGCCAAGTAAGGCACCATAAGGTCCTCTTTGGGTAGGGAGAGGATACATCTTCCCACATAAAATCGTGATGTCAAAGGTGTTGGTTATGTTAAAACATTTTTTGGAAAGTTTTTTTGGAAAAATTCCTCCTGAGGATGGCTTACGCATGCTATGTTTGTTGGGGCTGGCCCGGAAACAGAAGGGGAATAGTGGTAATATGACTGGCTCCGTGTGCCACCTAATGATATAGCCAGTCAGGGTCGGCTTCTAGCGGAGAGAGTGAGCCAGCAGGATGTGTCCAAAATATGTACAGCAGTTTTAGCAGATCTTCCAACCCTGGGTACCTATTTAAGAAATGCTGCACCGGGGGGGGGTGTGGTCTGGCAATGGCGGAGTGAAGAAGTGTTCTACTCGAGCTCCTGCCATCTATGCAATCTTTTATCGGATATCTCCTGCTCTGCTGCTCGGTATGAGCCCTGCTAGAAGGAAAACACTGGCCAAACTACTAAGGATTTCTCCCCACTCAGAGATCCGCCAGTATTTTCACAAGACCCGGGCCTGCGAAGCAGCGACACGTGGAGTGCCGCACTGGACATTGCATATGGCGACCTCCCCTTCTTCACCGGCTCCATCCTCTGCCTCTGACTCCCTGGCAGGCTTTCCGGATGACCTCCTGTCCCATCCGCCAAGTACTTCGGGCATACAAGCAACGCCGGTGATGTCGATGGGGGACACAGAACTTAGGACACTGCTGCAGGCTCTGCCCACCAAAGCCAACATGGAGGCACTTGTACTTCGGCTGGAGGAAGCCCACCGCTGAGATGGTCCACTCGGAGGTGCAGCAGCTGGCGGACAGAGTGACAGGCGGAGGGACTTCTCTGGCATCCCTAGAGAGCCGGGTGCAGAACCTAGAGCAGGCTCAGTCGGCCCAATTGGCCCAGGTCTCTTCCCTACAGTTCCATGTGGAAGAGCTCGAGGACCGGAGCCATCGCAACAACTTGCGGCTCCGGGGCCTCCCTGAGGCATCAGGTCAGGAATCGCTGCCGCCCACGGTCCTGGCTATCTGCCAACAGCTGGCTACCTCCATCCCATTCCAGGACATTGAGTTTGATCGAGTACATCGCATCCTGGACCCACATTCTATGGATCTTAACAGGCCGTGGGATGTCATCTGCCGCCTACACAGGTACAGATCTTATACTGCGCAAGGCGGGAAAGGGGGGACATTGACTTTGATGGTGCATCGGTGAGATTGCTCCCGGATCTCTCTAGGGCCACTGTGCAACGTCGGCCATTGCTCTGGCCCCTTCTAGACAGGCTGCGACAATTGGGATGCATGTACAGGTTCTCCGTCTCTCTAATGGTGCGGAAGGGGCTATCTTCATTCATACTTCGACACCCAGAGGAGCTGCTTGCCCTGTTTACGTTCCTGGAGACTGAAAGTTTTCTGGTTCCAAATTGGCTGCAACCTCTACCTCAAGCAACCAGGGGAGCCCCCTGCGGGCTGCGGGCAGTGGTCTACCACCCCAACCTGCAAAATGTCGTAGGGGCCCACGTAGTGCCTCCCTGCTTGGTGATAGAGAGACCTAAGATATGCTGGTATCCAGTGTCATAGGCGCCCTGGAAACATCTTGTTTTGCTATAGAGGCGGTCTCACTTGATCTTCTATGTGCCTCGCTGACTGGCAGGGACCCGCGCAGGTTGTGTACCTGCGCCGTCCCATCCCCCAAGTGTCCTCTGTTATCTGGCAAAGTCTCCAGGACGCCCTCCGACTCCGCTTGAAGGGTTCAAATGCACACTCCTTCTGCTGGTCCCTCTGCCGGTAAAAACTCTTGGCCCCCCACACCCATTGGATGATACGTCAGATGGAACTGTGGAGACACGCTCTGCTCACTTGCAGATTTCCCCTGGATGCCACAGTCAACATTTGTGACATGTTCCTTTTCCTGCAGTCTACGGCTGACCCAAGCTGCATTGATGACAAGTTTACTCCACTACGTATTCAGCAATGGATCTTCCTGACTAGTCCCTGACTCTATTGGGTTTATTTACTAAAGCTGGAGAGTGCAAAATATGTTGCAGCTGCATGCTAGCCAATCAGTTCTAACCTCAGCTTGTTCAATCAAGCTTTGACAATAAAATCTTGAAGCTGATTGGTTTCTGTGTGGAGCGGCACCAAAATTTGCACTTTCAAGCTTTAGTAAATCAACCCCTATATGTCAAGCAGCTGTATAACTCTTAAACAGAAACGGGAACATGGTGGAAACCCCGGAGGCATGGGCGACAGAAAAAGCCAGCCTGTGTAAACGGCTCCTCATCTACAAGGTGTTTTGTATTCAGATCGCTGACAAGTTGACTTTCCACTGTCATATTGTTTTTTCTTTTTTTTCTTTTTTTTTTTCCACATAAGTAGCCTATCCGGCTATCTGGTACTTTATTCCTTACTTTCCCTTTTTTTTTTCTCCCTTATTTTTTCTCTTCTTTTATATTTCCCCCCTTCTTTTCCCTTTTCCTCCCTCTTTCCCTTTCCGTATCCCTCTTTTCCCCCTTTCCTCCTCCCCCCCCCCACCTCCCCACATTCCTTGGTAGTTATTCATAACTCTGATTACAGTGCATTATTCTACCATTATTATTCCATCTCTCATCACACATCTGCACACTCATACCGCTTCCTTACTACTAATTTGCCCCGGATGTAACACCCATTACACTGAGCACGTTATCTTCTTATCTTCTGTACTGAAAACCCTTTATCCAGTAACCATGGCATCCATTTTCTTTGAAAACCTCGTAAGTTACTCCTTTTAACAAATACACTCCTCTCCATCCAAATAGTTTCATCTATAGATTTTAACCACTCCTCTACTGTCGGGGGAGTCGCCAATTGCCATCTTTGTGCTATCAGTCTCCTCGCCTGGAACAGGCAACCCATTATGGCAGGCGGCAACTTCCTTCTTCCTCTATTCACCAATCCATTACCCAGTACACATATTAATGGGTCTTTTTCTATCAGGCCCCTAAAGATCCTATTCAAGGATTCAATTACCATTTCCCAATATCTATTCAGCTTTGGGCATCTCCAAACCATAAGTATGAGGTCCCCCACGCCTTGGCATCTGGGGCATTTGTCATCCTATCTTATCCCAAGCCTGAACAGCCTCTGAGGGGTATAGTACACCCTATGTAATATGAAAAATGTGACAGTCTCTGCGACGGTACCATAGAAGCCCGATTACAAGAATCTAATATCTCTTTCCACTGCTCTTAAGAGATTGGGCCCACATCCTCCTCCCATTTCCTCTTAATCTTGAGTTCTTTTCTATCCTTCTTTCTGGAATTACTGAGCTCTTTATAAAGTGTAGATGTCATACCTTTAACCTGAATTGGCTCCACAACTTTTTGTAATGGAGTCACCTCTCTCCATTCTATTGGTCGGCCCTTGAACTGTGCAATTAGTGCATGTCTAATCTGTAAGTACCCAAAGAATGACTGCTTTGGGACGCCAAACTCATCTCTCAGGTTTAAGAATGATTTCAAATGATCTCCCTCATACAATTGGGAGAGGTGAAGAATACCACCCGTCTCCCATGCCTTAATTATCCCAATTCCACTAAGTTCTCTCAGGTGTCTGTTATTCCATAACGGCGTTTGTTTTGACACCGCTTCTCTAGCTCCCATATGCTGTTTAACTGCAATCCACACTTTAACTAACATTGCCAGTGTTGGAACATCAGGGGAAAATTAGTTTGCCTCCAGTGCTTCCAGGACTGTGCCATGCGGGGTAGACTCTAACATCAAACTACCATTCATTTCATACCCTCCCTGGACCCTGCAACCTACCAGCTGCTGAAGCTTTGCAGCTAGATAGTAGTTCCTGGGGTGCGGAAGATCTACACCTCCTTCATTCGGCTGCAACTGAAGTGTATTCAAGCCGATTCTCGCAACTCCCCCTCTTCATAGCAGGTCTCAA
Source organism: Glandirana rugosa (assembly GCA_018402905.1). NCBI lineage: Eukaryota > Metazoa > Chordata > Amphibia > Anura > Ranidae > Glandirana > Glandirana rugosa. The sequence continues at coordinate 402,963 of BLSH010556801.1, read as the reverse complement.
AAAAGCGCCTCAATCTTTTGGAACCACTTTTTATGCAACCAAACCAGGGAGTTATGAAGTACATATTGCAATTGCGGAAGCCATACCATCCGGATCAGATTACAGCTACCTGCCGCCGAGAGGGGGAGGCGCCGCCATACCCTGCATTTATCTCTGAATTTATTCAAAAGTGGAATCAGGTTATCAACAATATAATCCTTAGGGTCCTTTGTGAACTTAATACCCAAGTGTTTCATATTGTTGAATACCACTAGTCGAGATGTTGTATTGTACAGCGAAGCCTCCAATACATCCACTGGTAACAGCAATGATTTTTCCCAGTTTATGTTTACACCTGAGAGTTTCCTGAATTCCTCCACGATCCCTACTGCTGCCATCAGGGAAGACCGGGTGTCTCGTAGAAACAACAGAACATCATCCGCGTACAACTCAATTTTTTCTTCCCCGAAGGATCTGTGAAAGCCCTTCACACGCTTAGAGGTTCTGGCTGCAATAGCCAGTGGTTCGATCGTGAACCGGAACTTCCCAGAACATGCCCCATTAATCTTGACCTTGGCACAAGGGTCTTTGTAAAGAGTTTTAGTCAAGCCAATAAAATCTGGACCAAACCGGAAAGCCTCTAAGACTCACCAAAGATAATCCCACTGCAGGGTGTCAAAAGCCTTGGCTGCATCAAGAGATAGGACAGCTCTGGAGTTGGTATTTCCTGTTTTTGCCTGAAGGTTTAAGAATGCCCTTCTGATGTTTATACTAGTAGACCTGTTGGGAATAAACCCGGATTGATCCGGGTGGATGATCTTTTGAATGACCCTATTTAATCTAATCGCCAAAACTTTGGCTAGAATTTTAATGTCTGTACACAATAAGGAAGAGGTTTCGAGCGGGTCCTTCCCCTCCTTGTGTATCACCACTATTGTGGCTTCCCGTATTGAGGGGGATAACTCTCCGTGTTCCACTGCCCATTCTGCCAGTTTAAGTAGTTCCGGAAGTAATATTTGCCCAAAGCGTTTATATACCTCAATAGGGAGTCCATCTGGGCCTGGAGATTTTTGATTAGCCATGGCACTCACCACCTCTTGCAGTTCTTCTGTTGAAATTGGTGCATCTAAAGCATCTCTGTCACTATCTGAGAGGGTGGGGATGGTCATTTTACCCAGAAAGTCAGCAAGTCCCCACTTTGGGACCTATAAAGCTCTTCGTAATAATCCCTAAAGACTCTGATAATTCCCGGATTGTGTGAGACAGTCCCTCCCTCCTGCGTTTTTATTATAGGTATGCCTTTGGATGAAGAATTTTTCTTTATCAAAAAGGCAAGAGCCTGACCCACTCTCTCTCCCTCAATAAACAAATTATACCTCTGAAATAGCCTCTTATTCTCCTCTCTTTTCATTATGACGGACTTATAGACACTTTGCTTGCCCGTCAGCTGTCCATATTTATCTGGGTTTGGATCTTCTATGTATTGCTTTTCCGCTTCATCCGCCTCCTATCTGTCTCTAGCCTCCTCCCTCTTGGATTCACTCTTTAAACTGGTAACCTCCTGTATCAGCGTGCCTCGGAGAAATGCTTTTAGCGTGTCCCAAATTATATCCACAGATGTGGTTCCCGTGTTTATTTTTACAAACTCAAGAGCTATCAGGACCCTGTCTGGTTCTCCCAGTAAGGCCAGCCAATGGGGATTAATCTTCCAGTCTTTATTAAGACTTCCCCAACATTTGCTGACAACAAAAGAGGAGAGTGATCCGAGAGACCCCGGGGGATATATGTCACATCCTGCACCAGTTTGAGAGCCTCTTCATTACCCACCGCTAAGTCAATTCGGGACAGTGTAGAGTGCGTTCCAGAGTGGCATGAGTACTGACGTCTCTCCGGATTCCGCACCCTCCACAGATCTAAGAGTCCCAACTCCCCCAGCATCTGGGCAAGGCGGCTCCCCCCAGATCCCTTTGCCTGGTTCCTGGGATGTATTCTATCCAAGCCCTCATCAGGTACCATGTTGAAATCTCCCACCATTATAATTGGGATATGTGGTTTATCTAATATAAATTCAAATACTTTGCTTAGCATTTCTGTACTGAACGGGGGAGGAATATACACATTGATCAGAACCAATTCCTTATTTTCTATCTGACAGTGTAGAAAAATATATGGGCCGAATCTTTCTACTTTAATCTGCCTGGAGAAGAACAACACCCCATTGTTGATAAGGATACTCACACCTCTTGAATAGGAGTGGGTAGAGTTAAACTGCCTCTTGAATCTCCCACCCCCCAGGAGTGGGATAGCCTCTGCACTAAAGTGCGTCTCCTGCAGGCAGATCACTTTGACATTACTGGTATCCATGCACGAGATCACTGCTGATCTCTTACTGCATTCCCCATTCCTCTGACGTTCCAAGACCCAATTGTAAGCCTATTTGGGTGCATACCAAGTGGAGTAATAATAATGGACAGAGATATCAGTCATCATGTTCAACCTATACCTTATCTGAAAAAGAAACCAAGTTTGAGTGATCGTGTAAAAAATAATTCTTAATGTCAGTAATCTTATGTATTTCAAACTGTGTGCTGCCATGTGTATTCCTGTGTTGAATAATTTTTTCCCCATCTTCGCATTCCTCACAATCACCCCATTCTCTCTCCTCCATATTCCTCTAAGTGACTTCCTACTGTGCATAGTGCCATTCTTATTAGTCCTCTTCACTACCCTATTCCCTATTCTACTTAACCACCCTCCCTCCCCCAGCCTATTCAGGCCATCCCCAGGGGCCTTATGTGTGACTTTCCCTACCTCGAGTGAACTACCTCTTACACACATTCTTACCTCCAAATTCCCAAATCCACACATTACCTCTACCCTTCATCGCATGGCGTGGCACCCTACCCTGTTCCAAAAAAACGAAAAAACACAAAAAAAAAAACAAAACACACACATCTCCCCACTAACCCTACAGTTGAGCATCCTAAGTCATTATCATCTCTATGTACCCCCTTTGTCCATTTGCAGCTTCCCCTTATTGTCTTCAATTCATCTCGTCACTGCCTCTGGCGTATCAAAATATTACGATCCATCCAGTGCTGTAACTTTTCTCGCAGGGTAGAGTAATGCATAGGAAATCTCTAGTTGTCGCAGACTGCATTTTATACCCCCAAACTTGGCTCTACGTTTTTGAAGGTCTGGAGAGAAATCTGGATAGAAGGAAATTTTTGCTCCGTTAAAGAGTACATTCCCCCTCTCTCTTGCTTTTTGAAGAATCATTGTTTTATCTCTGAAATTTGAAATTTTCGCCAATAATGATCTGGGGTGACCCCCTGATGGAGGTGGCCCAGGGGGGACTTGGTGGGCCCTCTCTGTAAAAAAGGAAGGAGTAAAGACATCTTTGCCAAACATATCCTTAAGCCATTCCTCCAGGAATTTAACAGGGTGAGGGCCTTCACTACGCTCTGGGAGGCCCACTATCCTTACATTATGTCTTCTAAGCCTATTCTCCATGTCATCTATTTTAGAGACATAGATATACATTTTTACTTTCAGAGATTGCACATCATTTTTTAGGGGGTTCAGCTCATCTTCCAATATACCAGTCCTGTCTTCTATTGCAGTTGTTCTTTCCTGTTTTTTTTTGTATTTCATTATGTACCTGAGCTATTTCCTCCCTAATGCCTTTCATCTGGGCAGAGAGATCGTAAAGAGTGGATTTACAGATGTTCACTGCTTGCAATACCTCCCTTAGTGAGGGTTCTGGCTCGGCTAACCCGGCTGATTAATTTATTATCAGCAGATCTGAAGGTTCCTTTTTATTTTCAAATTCTTTTTATTGAATTATCTTTTAAAACAGTCAGAGACAGGTCAGTTACATAACACTCATAATAGGAACGATCAACCATCTTAAGCATTGTTACTTCAATTTACTTAATCATGAGTCATTCGTGGTAATTATGAATATGCATTATATGAGCTGGATAAGGCCCTCTCCCCCTCCCCCCCACTGCAAAAAAACAAAAAAAAAAAAAAAACACTACTCCGTGACACGACAATACTCCGTGACTCAACCTAACCATTAATCTGTGTGTTAAGGATGGCCCCCTAACCCATCCAATGAACAACCACTTCTAAAATACTCTGTGACGTAACAATACTCCGTGACACAACCTATCCATTAATCTGTGTGTTAAGGATTGCCACCTACTGGCCGCGTCCCTAACCCCTCCAGTGAACAACCACTTCTAAGAAAAAAAAAAAAAACACATCAATACTCCGTGACCACAAAATCTATCCATTGGTCTGTGTATTAAGAGTGGCCACCTATTGGCCACATCCCCAAAAACTCCAATACCCAACCACTACTCTGAGCCACAAGGGAGAAAGAAAAAAAAAAAAGGAAAAAGAACCCAGCTCCGTGACACAGAAAAGTATCCATTAACCTGTGTAAGAGTGGCCTCGTATGGGCCACAAAATTTCCCCAAAACCTCCAGTGCACAACCACTTCTCTAAACCACTAAAAAAAAAAACCCAATAAACCGTGACCCCAAAAACTCTCAATTAATCTGTGTATTAAGAGTGGCCCCTATTGGCCACATCCCCAATGCCTCCGGTACACAACCACTACTCTACACCTAAAAAAAAAAAATTTAAAATGTATTTATTTTTTTTTAAAAGGGGGTAACAAAAATTGTCCTTTAATATGTGTTGAGGTGGGCCCATCATCCCCACCTCTTAAATGGGCAACATCTATGTATCAAGAGTGGCCACCTACTGGCTACATCGCCAACCCCCCCAAAAAAATATCTGAAGGTTGGAGATCTGAAGGTTCTAAATAGCCATCACCGGGAGCCTGAGCCCCCCAGATCAGCCAGGGCCTGGCCCTGACTTTTCCTCCCTTGGTTACTACCTTGTTGGGGCCTGTTTGGCCTGAGATTGTTGTCTTCCTTTTACCGGAGATGGAACAGGAGTATAGGCAAATTTTTCCAGTTTTGCAGCAGCCGTTTGGGCAGTTTTTACTTTGTCTTTTACAAGTTTTTGAGTACCAGAGGCTTCCTGAGACAGTGACTCTTCCCCCTTCTTTTTAACCATGATGAACTCAATTATTTAAGCTGTATCAGTTGGATTACGGATTGTTGTTGTTTAGAGCAGGTTCCCTTGTCAGAATAAAACAGCAGCAGCTGTTTCCAGAGTAAGCCTTCAGTCTCACTCCTATTCTGGCAGTGCAAACCGATTGTGCTCAGGTGGGTGATATGTAGACTATATACAAGTCGATTATACCATATGCTTTTTAAGCATCTCCATACGCCCAAGCCCCGCTTATTCAATAATTACTGTCTATTAATCCACAACACATAAACAGCTTCCCTTGTGATGACATACAACCCGTCAGGTCTTGGGGGTGAGATGCAAATGTGGTCAGTTCGGATAATATATATTGCCAGTCTCAGCCCCCTAATCTCCAGTCTGGGAAGGAAAAGAAATAACAAAAAACAAATCTTACTCAAACTCTTTCCACCCTGTCATACTTCCATAAAGGATACTCAGTATAGTATTGAGTATTTAACAACACAGGTGATATAATGCAGTACCGCAAATTATAGCACTCCCTCAGAACTGGGGGATTTGCGACATTCTCATAAAATATCCATAAGTGGGTTAAGTGTATGGACTGCGATGCACAGTCATCCACCAAGGATATTCACTAAGGAGTTTGTACTGTGCTGTCTGTGTTATCCAGTGCAACCTCTATATGCAGTATAAGATAACAGATAATAGGAGAGTTTATAACCAGAATCCAGCTCAAGCAGGCACAGCCTAGCTCTGCTCAGCACTGTTACTCACGGTTCCCCCTCACAAAAGATGCGGGCTATAGTTGCATGTAGTTGAGGATCCTCTCTCCAGCTTCAGGGAGCCCAGCAGCCACACTCACAGATGCCGCCTCAGCTCCGCCAGCACCGCTGGGAATGGGATCTCCTGATGTATCGGGGGGAGCAGAAGATCAAGTCCTCATTACGCCCACCACTCAGCTAAGCTCTCCTCCCGGCCGAACCCTCGCTCCAGCGAGCCGCAACAGTGCTGGCGCTGGATGCTCCACCACTCTGGAGAGGGTAGAACTGCCGCCCTGTACTGTCACTTCCTACACGCCACTAGTGGGTCATCTCTTCCCTCCGTGCTCTAGGCATCAGGTACGGTGCAAGGGTTGAAAGCCACGGGGATCCGCCATCAGAGACTCACTAGGAGCAGGGCAGGGGCCGCCTCCCACACATCCCACTCACTCGAGCATCCGGTCACACCTCCTACCTCACTGTCATATTGTTAATAGTAATGCAATTACTCAGTTTTTGAGGTCTACAGGTTACTCCCATACAAAGAAAGATTTATTGCAGTCTGAAATGACTGTGCAAAGTGTATGACATGAGTGGGTTGATACTGAACCTGATTTATTTGCCTAGAAATCCTACTTATGACACTGTACTTAAATCAACGGTGGGCCTACCGGCTTCCAGTAATACACAGAGGTATACATTTCTGGCTGTAAAAGTAGACTAAACGCTTCTGGGTTCTGGAGTCACTGCAGCCGGCACCCATATAATAAGCCAGATCTCCTGGGAACAGGTTACGGACCATTTAAGCAGCATTACAGAGGGCTCCTGTTGACTCTGCACCCTATGTATGGCCTGATCGATACCTATGTTAGGGGTTTAGGATGCCGATTAACGTATTTTTTCTTCCAGGTTAGTAGATGTATTCTGCGACTCACAAGGGAAGGGATGGCTGGCGGGGGACTTATGTGGGAGTGTCTCTGAGGAAGGGTGGGGGGATATACCTCCTTTGACAATTGCACTGATGCTTCTCCCGTCTGCCTCATTGGCCTCGCTGTGGCGGACTTGTTCGCTATGTGGGTTGGAGGGGGGAGGAGACTCTTGGGTTAGCCGGGGCAGGAGGCTGAGTGTCCCGGGGATGCCCTGTATGGAGGGGGGGCTGCTCCAGGGGGGTGGCCCCCTGCAATCCGCCCCTGGTCTGTGACTGCGGATTAGGGGAGGGTGTGTTTTTCTTTTTTCTTTTCTTCCTGAACTTTTGATATTCTGCTGCTAACGGGTTGTTATCACAGCAACTGTTAGGTACTTGTTATTTACATTACTTTTATAGGGGTTGATGTGTTATTCTTCTTTGTAGGACCCCTTAAAGGATTGTTCCTTAGTTTCTTCAATTCTCCTTTTCTCTTTTTTCTTTGCCCCCCCCCTTTTTTTTCTCTTTCCCTTTCCTCCCCTGCCCAACATGGATGGTATTCCTGTGACCTCTTTGAACGCTAAGGGGCTCAATGTCCCAGAGAAGCGGAGGATGCTTCTTACCAACCTGAAGCGCCCCCGCACGGATGTGGCATTTGTACAGAAGACCCATTTCAGGACGGGGGACTTCCCTTTCTGCAGAACCGGTTTTTCCCATGCTCATACCATGCCTCTAACAGGGCTGCCAAATCAAAGGGTGTTTCCATTTTGATTTCTAACCGTATCCCTTGGTCTCTTATGGAGGAGTGCTTGGACCCAGGAGGCCGTTATCTTTTTCTTAAAAGATTTATTGGCGGCATTAAGGTGACGCTGGCTACTATCTACGCCCCGAATATCCATCAGGACTCCTTCATTTGTAAAACTCTGACAAAGCTGGTGGAGTTTGCGTAGGGTAAGCTGATCCTCGGGGGAGGATTTTAATGTTCCCCTCAACCCGGGCCTGGACACCTCTTTGGGCATCTCCTCCATCTCCCTTGGTTCGAGGAAGCATATTTTACGTACCCTGCATGAGCTACAATTAGTCAATCCCTGGTGCATATTCCATGATACCGAGCGGGGTTACACTTTCTTCTCTGCTCCCCATCAATTGTATTCCCCTATAGATCTCTTCCTTATTTCCCACCAGCTACTCTCCTTCGTGAAGGAGGTCACGATAGGACAGATCACATGGTCGGACCATGCGCCGATCACTCTGCAGTTCACTCTGATGGACCGGGCTTCCTCGCCTGACTGGCATTAGCGGTTGAATGATAGCCTCCTGCAGACCCCCGAAGTCCTTACAGATGTCTCTAAGGAGATTACAGCCTATTTTCAAGTGAACGCCACCCCAGATAGCTATCCTGGGATAGTGTGGGAGGCCTACAAGGCTGTCATTAGGATTCTGATGAAGCATGGCTCACGGATCAAACGTGCTCGTGAACAACAGCTGCAGCGGCTTCGTGCGGAGATCTGCAACATAAAAGGAGACCTTCTCTCCCCCTAGGAACTGACCTGGCCAATCTTTGTAGGCAATTCTCAGATCTCCTTTGATATAAAGCCAAAGCTTCTCTACAAGCCTGTAGGAAAATATCCTACGAATCAGGGGACAAATGTGAGAAGCTACTGACTAAAACCCTTAGGACGGGTCGTAAATCTCCCTCTCAAGGAAAATAGCCCAGGAATTCAGGGCATTCGATGCCTCTTTATATAACCTCCCTCCATCACACTCGTCTCCATCCTTGATAGAGGGTTATCTCACCTCGGTGCGTCTTCCCCGCCTCCCCGCCCCAGTCCCGGAGGATCTGGAACATCCCTTTATGATTGAGGAATTGGGTGTGGCGATGAAGATGGCTAAACCTGGGAAGGCACCGGGGCATGACGGCTTTACCATCCAGTATTATAAGAAGCTTCTACCTTTGGTAGGCCCTCGTATGCTTAGGGTCTTTAATGCTCTGGGACAATCTACATCCTTTCCTCCTGCCACTTTAATGGCCCACATATCGGTCATACCAAAGGAGGGTAAAGACCGGGCTGCCTGCAGCAGCTATAGGCCAATTTCGCTTCTCAATGGTGACTTGAAGCTTTTTACCGAACTCCTTGCTTCCCGACTCCAATCCCACCTGCCCCAGCTGATCTACTTGGACCAGGGGTCTTCATTCCTGCTCGAGAAGCACGGGATAATACTATCAAAGTGCTCAACCTGGTCCATCTGTCTCGGAATAGTGGCTCCCCTTGTGTCTTCCTCAGCACTGACGCCAAGAAAGCCTTCAATAGGGTGAGTTTGGATTTTATGCTCGCTACCCTGAGACACTTCGGCCTCGGTGATCAGATGCAGCGATGGTGTTTACTCAGGCCCGCAGGCTTTTGTTAAGGCCAATGGGGTATTCTCTGAACCATTCTCTATATCGAATGGTATGCAGCAGGGGTGCCCCCTCTCGCCGCTACTGTTCACCCTGTCTTTGGAGCCATTCTTGAATAGAGTCCGGCTCAGCCCGGACATTTCGGGCATTGAATTAGGCAACCTTAATCTTAAAGTCTCTGCCTATGCAGATGATTTGCTCTTCTCCCTATTGAACCCACGTGTCTCATTGCCCAATTTGATGAAAGAATTTGACCAGTATAGGACTTTATCGAATCTAAAGATAAATTTAACCAAGTCAGAGGCTATGGGGGTGGCTATGCCACCTCCATTGCTTCAGACCCTACAGCGCAACTTCTCTTTCAAATGGATGCACACGGCACTGCAGTACCTGGGTACATTTATCCCTCTGGACCTGGCAGATGTATTCACCCTTAACTTTCCTCCTTTACTTGGCAAGGTTAAGGCACTCTTGGATAAGTGGCGTCCAGGCCTGCATTTGTGGTTCGGCCGCTGCAACATCATCAAGATGCCCATATTACCAAAGTTTCTCTATCTCTATCAGACGTTGCCTGTGAATATTTCTTCTGCCTTCTTTCGCCAAGTAAATTCGCTTTTCACGAGATTCATCTGGGCACATAGGCGTTCCAGGCTACGCAGATATATTATGACACTGCCTAAATGTCATGGAGGGGTGGCAGTCCCAGATGCCCGGAAATATTACCAGGCAGCCCACTTGGGGCGCTTGGTGGACTGGTGTAGACATGGCGCCTCCAAGCTCTGGATAGCTATTGAACAGTGCTGTAGCCCGGTCCCACTGAGTCGTGCACCATGGTGCTATGCTTGTCTGCCATCCTCTCTCAAACTTCATTCCACCATTACACTTCGCATTGCCTCTTTAGTCTGCAAAAATGAAGATTTTTCCTCGGTCTACTTGCCATTATTCCCTATTTTGTTTAATCCTGACTTTATCCCAGGCACAGAGCCGGGTGCGTTCCATTGCCTGCTGGAGAGGGGCTGCTTTCAAGCCTCCCATTTTTTGATCTCGGATGCCTGGCTTTCGATCCCTATGCTGACGCAATTAAACGGGAGGTTTAGGCTGACCCTGTGGCAAGCACTGCAGCTGACCCATTTCCTTTGGTCGCTGGGCCCAGTAGCACGCTTCAGTCGTCATATAACACTGCTCAAATCCTACTGTACAGAGAAGGATCCCCTCCCCTGCCCTCTGTCCAAGATGTATGCGTTGCTGACCTCACCCCCGGAGGAGTATGTGCTGCCCAGTCTGAGCAAATGGGAAAGAGACCTTGACAGAACTTTTACGCCGGCCCAAAGTCAGAATATAATCCATCTGGCCCTGAAGTCCTCCATCTGCACCCGTACACAGGAAAACAGCTATAAGATCTTGACACGTTGGTACTACACACCGTCAATCTTGCATAAGTACTCCCCAGCGGTCTCAGACCGCTGCTGGAGATGCCGAGAGGAACAGGGGACCTTGCTCCATATTCTTTGGGACTGCCCGAATATTAAGAACTAATGGTCTGAGGTCCAGAGAATATCCCAACGGTTCACTGACTTCCCTATTCCTGAGGATCCGGCTTTCTTCCTGCTCAACTGCTCACAAATTACACTTAGGACTTATAAGAAATCGGTCCTGGTGAATGCTGCCAAAGCCTGCATATCATTGTACTGGAGGAACCCTGATCCTCCATCTATTGCCATGTGGCTAAATAAAGTCAGAAGCATAAACACCTTAGAGGACCTGGTTCTCACCTCCCAAGATAGGAAAGAACAATATACTAAGACATGGGCATGTTGGAATATGTTCGTGTCCTCAGATAAGGGCAAGGTCCTCCTGCAAGAGTGTCCTGACGACTGAAGTCCCTTTGACGTACCACATCTGCCACCGTTGTGAATATATCCTGTCCCTTTGGGCAGTTACCTATTCCCCCTCCCACCCCCAAATACTCACCCCTCTCACACACCCTATCCCCCACCCCTCCCTTTTTTTTTCTTCTCCACCCCCTCCTTTTTTCCTCTTTCATCTCTGACTCTGCTGTCTTTTTCTCCTCTCTCTTGTTCTGTTTCTTGGAAAACCGAGATATCCAGCTGCATGTATCCCGGGAGGATATCAGCTGATTGGGGCAGACGGATCTCCTTCGAAGTGTTGTGGTTTTATGTAAACTCACCCTTGATTATCAGGTTTTTAGTGAAACAATTGTACCATAGGTGAAATCCTGAATATGGTTTACTTATCTACGTCTCAGTGTCTTGAACTGTTGGATGTAGCATCTTGTTTACTTTATTAATATAAATAAATAATTTGAAAAAAAAAGAAATGCTGCATCACCAAACTGAGCACATGTGTCAGGGATGGCATTAGGGATGGGCCAAACACCCCCCTGTTCGGTTCGCACCAGAACATCTTGAACAGGGAAAAAGTTCTAGAGAACATGTAAACTCAATGTCTCAGGGGCAAGAACATAAAAAATCAATAGTCCTCATTTTAAAGGCTTATATAAGTTATTAATACAAATAGAAGTCCGCGCCTATTGGAAACACTAATAAAAGGTAGAGAGCAGCTGGTACAGTATTATAACTATAACAGGTTACACTGAAAAACATAAATCACAAAATGTAGGGATACCGCGCTCATAGAGCAGTCTCTCACACATAGAAGCAAATCTCTCATGCATGACAAGTAGGTTGTCTCCTAGGTGAATTAGAGACTAAACCATCTGCTCAATGTAAATCATAGCGCCTAAACAGCAATTATAGTGCCTAAACACCAAGCCTAGTGCCTAAACATCAACAAGTGCTAGTAAGACACTACTACAAATGTTCCTCAAAAGTCCTATCGGCTAGTTTAAGGATAATTGTATCTCCCTATGCACATTGGAACAAATCCAAAGATAAATAAAATTGTGCAAAGAAGTCCCCAAAAATCAGAGTTGTTTGTAGCTCCTATGTGATGCCTAGGAAGTCGGTTTGTAGTCCCACTTACCAGATTCCCCTGGCCTGAGCCAGGCCAATAAGCTTAAAAGGCAATGGAAGTGCGGATGCGTGTCTTCCCGGCAGCCCAAAGAAACCCCACTTACCAGAGGAATGGTGGAAATGAATCTGTAAAGTGGATGGACCGCCTCATAAGCTTCAGGGATGGCAACCGTCCGTAGTAGGAATCCCAAAGAAAAAAACAAAAACGGGGCTTCCAATGGTGAAATACGTACCGATAAAACGTTTATTATAAAAACAAACCAATCCAATTAGCTGGATATGACCGTATAAAGGACGGACAAATAAACGATAAAAACAAGTACAAAAAAACAAGGAAGTTGATGGGCTGTCAACGAAACGCCGCATCGGGTGGCGAGGGCTTTCATGTTGCTTCCGCTCTTAGGAACGTAGGTGGAGCGTGGTCTGGCGTCCCCTAGTTCCACTTTTTTTGTACTTGTTTTTATCGTTTATTTGTCCGTCCTTTATACGGTAATATCCAGCTAATTGGATTGGTTTGTTTTTATAATAAACCTTTTATCGGTACGTATTTCACCATTGGAAGCCCTGTTTTTGTTTTCTTCTTTGGGATTCCTACTACGGACGGTTGCCATCCCTGGAGCTTATGAGGCGGTCCATCCACTTTACAGATTCATTTCCACCATACATCTGGTAAGTGGGGTTTCTTTGGGCTGCCAGGAAGACACGCATCCGCACTTCCATTGCCTTTTAAGCTTATTGGCCTGGTTCAGGCCAGGGGAATCTGGTAAGTGGGACTACAAACCGACTTCCTAGGCATCACATAGGAGCTACAAATAACTCTGATTATTGGGGACTTCTTTGCACAATTTTATTTATCTTTGGATTTGTTCCAATGTGCATAGGGAGATACAATTATCCTTAAACTAGCCGATAGGACTTTTGAGGAACATTTGTAGTAGTGTCTTACTAGCACTTGTTGATGTTTAGGCACTAGGCTTGGTGTTTAGGTACTATAATTTCTGTTTAGGCGCTATGATTTACATTGAGCAGATGGTTTAGTCTCTAATTCACCTAGGAGACAAGGCTGCATGCTCAGATAAGGATCTGGTATGGAATTTGGGGGGGGGGGGCCATACCATTTTTTTTAAATTTTGGCATGGAGTTCCCCTTAACCACTTCAATACAGGGCACTTTCACCCCCTCCCTGCCCAGACCGATTTTCAGCTTTTAGTGCTCTCACACTTTGAAAGACAACTATTCATGCAATAGTTTTTCAGAAAAGGTGTATGTCCCTTAGGCAGCGCTTGTCCTCTGGTGTAAAGTGCAGTGTCCTATGTGCAAGCTGCTGCTGTAGCCCAGTTGCTATGGGAAAACGTGATATGTATGAACAATTTTAGTTTTTATATGTTCAAACAGCGCTTGCAAACTATGATAGTTCCCCTATTTTATATTCAAAATTCAATATATACAGTTTTACATAAATACGATGAATAAATGCATCAAAAAACAATAGCTGCTGCTGTAGCCCAGTTGCTATAAAACTTGCTACGTGTGGGAAAAATAAAATTCTAACAGTGCTTACAGTATATAGTGATCCCTCTATTTCAATATATGCAGTTTCACATGAATATAATAAATTAATACATTATATAGATATTTTAATGAAGTCCAAATAAAGTGCTGTGCTCTGTGCAAAAAACGATTTTTTTAAATGTGCAGTCCGTAATATAAATGTGTGAGTGCTGTTTCAGTCCCAGACTGATTCTGCTTCAGATCCTTATCCGTGGAACAGTTCTTTATGCTTTAAAGTGCTCGTGCTGCATTTGAGTGCTTGAGTGGTGGAAAAAAATAATAATATCTCAGGGGATTATGCCCTGCTTACCAAATTCCTTTGACTCTCCAACCATGCGGTGTGGAGAAGTCAGAACGTGCTTTAGGTCTATAATCCGACCTATGGATATAGTGGTCCTCTCCTTCCTCTCACTTTCTCCGCGGTTGTTATTCCATGTGTGGGTAGAAAAAGGAACAACTCATTGTGTATCTCTTTAAGAATGGTTTAATGGCCAAATTTTTCACAGTGCAAACATTACTATACAAAGCATTTGCAGGTTACTGTGATCGCTCTGGGGTTTGTCAGCGCTAAGTGCTTGTTTGCACTTCCTGCTTCCAGATCTGCAGGAAGGATAACCTCCCATTAACAAGCACAGGTGTCCATTATTGTTAAGCATATAAAAGGCCCACAGACGCACCTATAGACACCTCCGATGACGTCACAGGAAGTGACGAAATGCGTCAGATGATACTAGGTGCGAGAGGCCACTCTCTGCAGATCTGGAAGCAGGAAGTGCAAAACGAGCACTTAGCGCTGACAAACCCCAGAGCGATCACAGTAACCTGCAAATGCTTTGTATAGTAATGTTTGCACTGTGAAAAATTTGGCCATTAAACCATTCTTAAAGAGATACACGATGAGTTGTTCCTTTTTCTACCCACACATGGAATAACAACCGCGGAGAAAGCGAGAGGAAGGAGAGGACCACTATATCCATAGGTCGGATTATAGACCTAAAGCGCGTTCTGACTTCTCCACACTGTATGGTTGGAGAGTCAAAGGAATTTGGTAAGCAGGGCATAATCCCCTGAGATATTATTATTTTTTTCCACCACTCAAGCACTCAAATGCAGCACGAGCACTTTAAAGCATAAAGAACTGTACCATGGATAAGGATCTGAAGTAGAATCAGTCTGGGACTGAAACAGCACTCACACATTTATATTACGGACTGCACATTTAAAAAAATTGTTTTTTGCACAGAGCACAGCACTTTATTTGGACTTCATTAAAATATCTAAATAATGTATTAATTTATTATATTCATGTGAAACTGCATATATTGAAATAGAGGGATCACTATATATTGTAAGCACTGTTTGAATTTTATTTTTCCCACACGTAGCAAGTTTTATAGCAACTGGGCTACAGCAGCAGCTATTGTTTTTTGATGCATTTATTCATCGTATTTATGTAAAACTGTATATATTGAATTTTGAGTATAAAATAGGGGAACTATCATAGTTTGCAAGCGCTGTTTGAACATATAAAAACTAAAATTGTTCATACATATCAACTCTTCTTGCAACACTGTGCCCAAATAAAACTTTTATCATTTTTTCACATAAATAGAGCCTTCTTTTGGTGTTATTTAATCACCACTGGGTTTTTCTATTTTTTGTGATATAAGTAAAAAAAGAGCGAAAATTTGGGCCAAAATGTATACTGCTCCATATCTTTGGTAAAAAAAAAAACAAATTAGTGGATACAATTTAGTCTATGTGAACGTTATACATATTAGAGTCTACAAGCTATGGTGCAAATCATAAAAAATTGATCACACCTAATGTACTGACTGTGCCTATCTCATTGCTTGAGGCCCTGACATGTCAGGACAGTACAAATACCCCCCAAATGACCCTTTTTTGGAAAGTAGACAGTTCAAGGTATTTAGTAAGAGGCATGGAGAGTTTTTTGAAGTTGTAATTTCAAAAAAATCACAGGTACTCGGGTACGTTGCTGGGTTGCAGGAGGGAGGGAGTGTCCCTGCTGGCGTCATTTTACAATGTGCTGGTAGGGAAATGGTTAAAATCCATAATAGACCCAAAGGGTCCCCCCACAGCAGTTTTTCCCAAATTTTTACATGTTTTTTTACAATTATTTTATTAAATTTAGCTCTCAGTGGGGAAACCTTAACAACCTTGCTCACCAGGTGAACATCCCACTAAGTGCCCAGAAAGTTTGGGTGTTAGGTGAGTACCTAAATGGGCGATGTTCAGGCCAAACTTATGCTTGGCCCAAACCATTTGCCCATCCCTAGTAGTGCTTTAACACTGTAACCCCTGTGACAAACATCCTATGTCAGTTGTGGATGGAGTATATCTGCCACATAGAATCTTGAGATTCCTAAGATAAATGGGTGGCAGGGAGAGGTCTGTAGGCAGCAAGGGGTTAAGTATTGGTCACACCTTGCTCCCTAGCTGGGGTATAATTTTGCCTGACCTGGGTGTAATCAGTGTGGTGCTGAGAGAGAAGGAGCAGGCTGCGAAGAAACATGCCTGCAGGTCTGTCCATTAGCCAGGAGGCTTATTTATTTATTTATTTTTTTATATAAATTTTTATTGAGTTTTTACAGATACAACAAAGTATAATTGAAGCAAAAACTGTAGGAAAAGTAGAAGAATGTTAAGACTCTAGAGGATTAGAAAGAGGGCATATGCATGGAGAGAGGGTTGTCCATCATAACATAGTAGTACGCATCATCGGGGAACCAGACATCATTTTAAACATGTAACCTTTTGCCTTACATCTAGGACCTCAAATAAACTACCTGTCCAGCTATTCTCCCCCATTGTCCAATCCAACAATGTTACAGTTGCACTAAGTTGGTGTCCGAAGCAGAGGCAGGTAGCTTAAGTTTACCCAAGGAGTTGGTAAGGTTTGCCTTGGAGTACCAGGTGGTATATTAGAATCTGACCATAAGTTTTTGAATTTCAATCATTGAAAAAGAATATTCTATAAATGCCTTCCATCGGATGAAGAACCGTTTGGTGGTACTGAAGTTCTGTAGTAATGTGTCTAGTTTTTCCAGGTAGAGAAGTGATTTCAGCTCTCTCTGAACTGTGACAAGTAAGGGTGTACAGGTAGAAGTCCAGGATCGCAGAAGGGCCCTTCTGGCCATCAGAAGGCAGAGATGCATATAGGAGGAGATGTACGTTTGTTTGGCATCATTTGGGAGGTCGGAGGAGGCCTGAGGTGGACACCAAAATAAGCACAGCCTAGGATCCTTCGGTAGTTGTTTGGAGGTAACATCGTGGATGAATTGGATAATCTGGGCCAATAGGCCCGAATCGCTTTGCAGGTCCAGAACCGGTGCAATAGGGAAGGCCTGTTAGCATCACACCAAGGGCACATTGCCAAGAGTGGGTTGGAGGGATCAATCAAGGCTGGTATAAAGGCCCTGTGCATTATCTTGAATTGGGTCTTACGCCAGCACTCATTTATTGTGGCTTTACAGGTGGTTTTGTATCCCTCTAGTATTTGCAGTGCGTCTCCCATTTCTGGAAAGTCCTTTGACCAGCCTTTTAACAATGTATGGCCCATATCAGATGTGAGGTGCTGTAGGGTTTTAGAGTAGAGGGAGTATTCTTTTTGTCGGACTTTAACGTCCACAATGGGATGTTCCACTTTGGGCCTATTGCGGTCGGTTTGGGCCTTGACAAAAACTACCAATTGGTAGTAGTAGAAAACGTAGTGCGGGGGTAAATTATACTGTTTAGCCACCTCTTGAAACATTTTGGTGTTGCAGGTACCAGGGTGGCATACTGACATAACCCTAGTGAGATCTAAAGAAGCCCACATGAGAAATGCCTCGTGCTCCATTCCTGCAGGGAATAGCGAGCTACCCTGTATAGGGAGATGATTTGAGATGGTGTAGGGTATCTTCAATAGTTTGCAGATTTCTCTCCAGGCTATCACAGTATCTTTAATTAGCAGGTTACTTTTTAGATGTTGCGGTAGAACCCTGAGTCGGGAATGTAGTATTGCGGACAGATCAAAAAGGTGAGACCAGGGCAGCCTCCAGTGAGTAGGTAGAGTACAGCGACCTATGTAATATCCAATATATGAACTGTCTCAAGCCCCGCCCCCCCTTTGTGTTTCGGAAGGTATAGATTTTGCCTAGCAATGCAGGGTTTTTTGTCTCTCCAGAGGAAGGCCGATAGGACCCTGTGAAGGTTCTGGATATCCTTATGTCTAAGTAGTAGGGGAAGTGTTTGGAGAGGATAAAACAGTCTGACAAATGAGACCATCTTAAAAAGGTGGCATCTTCTGAAAAACGAAACAGGTAGGGTCATCCACGCCTCCAATTCCCGTCTGATTCTGTCAAAGATGGGAGTGAAGTTGAGATGGTATAGAGAAGAGGGGTTTCGCCCTATCATGATGCCTAGATATGTTATGTGTTGCTTTGCTACCTGTAGCGGGGAATTTTGAGTCCAGTGGCGCGAACATGATGGGTTTAATGCTAAAACGTCGCTCTTAGTGAAATTGATACGCAGACCTGCACAGAATTTGAAGATAGTAAATAGATCCTGGATAATAGGGAGATCTAACGTCATATCTGAGGAGAAGATTAGAATATCATCTGCAAAGAGTGCGGTACGTAACTTGAGGTCACCTATCCGAACACCCGAGAGGAGTGGGTGGTCGTTTAGAAGTCTGGAAAGGGGCTCTATGGCCAAATTGAAAAGCAAGGGGGATAGAGGACATCCCTTGTATAATTGAATGGGGGCCGAAATGTTGTGCGGAGTAACTAAGCATGCCGTGGGGGTGGAGTACATGGCTTGTATGAAGTTTGGGACCTGTTATCTGGAGCTTCCTCAGAACCAGAAACAACCACTGAAAACTAATGTTGTCAAAAGCTTTCTCTGCATCGAGAGAAAGGATCGCCATGTCTTTTTTCGGATGGAGTTTGGCGTGCTCCAGAGCCAGTAGTACTTTGTGGATGTTTATAACAGCTGATCTGCCTTTTACAAACCCCACTGGGTGGAGTAGGGTGGGGAGTAAAGAGGCTAAGAGAGATGCAATGATTTTAGATAATATTTTGGAATCAACATTTATTAGTGATATGGGGCGGTATGAGCCTGGAAGAGTTGGATCCTTATCCTTCTTTGGCAGTAGCTTTATGTGCGCCATAGATCCCGTAGGGAGGTGGGGGCCCACCTTTCCAAATGCCATCAAATACTTGTAAAAGGGTATGTATTCTTTTGTCGTCTCAAAACTCTGCAGAGTATCCATCTGGGACAGGGGCTTTGTTGTTAGAAAGATGTTGAATAGTGGTTAGAATTTCAGATAGCGATATGGGGGCATTTAGCATAGATAACTGGTCATCTGAGATAGAGGGTAAGTTAACAGAGGCGAGCAGGGAATTTGCCTTGTTTAAGTCGAGAGGGTCCTCTGAGTACAGTTGTTGGTAAAAATCAGTTAGGACAGTGGTTATTTCAGATTGTGAGGATGTCAAGATACCCTTGCTATTTTGCAGGGACGTTATGTGGGTGGGTGTGTGGGGTCCCGGGCATAGCTTGGTTAACAACTTGCCCGCCTTGTTGCCATATTTGTGAAATTGTAGAAAACAGAAAGAGTCCTTGATTTGTTCCCTTTGATCGGTCCACAGCTCGAAATCACGTTTGGAATTCAGCCAGGCCTGCTTAGTCTCTGGGGTGCATTTTGGAGACAGGGCTGCTTGTGCTGCCCTGAGGGCGTCATTCGCCTGTCGGTATTGTTCTAAAGAGTGTTTTTTAAATTGGGTCGTATAGGAGATGATTTTACCCCGCAGAACCGCTTTGCCCATGTCCCAGAATAAATTGGGGTCGGATATACAGTATGTTCAGAGTTGTCGGTGGCATAGTCATTCCAGGTCTTATAGATTACATGATGAAAGTCCTTGTTATCTAGTAAATAGGAAGGGAATCGCCAGGGTGAAGAGGTAGCACGGGGTTTAATGTCATCTAGGATTACAGCGATAGGGCTGTGGTCCCACTGTTAGCAGGGGACTCCCAAAAGGCATACTTTGTCTTGTCCACTGAGGATGCCCGAGATTATGATAAACTAAAAGCTGAGATCCTGTGGCGTCTGGGAGTCACAGTGGCAGTAAGAGCACAGTGAGTACACAGTTGGAGCGTCAAGGCAGATTGATCCCCCTACTCCCAAATGTATGACCTAATCAACCTGGTCAAACGGTGGCTGCAGCCTGAGATATTCACAGGGCCCCAAATAGTGGAAAGAGTTGCAATGGATCGGTTCCTGAGAGCGCTACCTCCTGAGTTGCAGAGGTGGGTGAGGCAATCTGATCCAAATTCAAAGGATGGTCTGGTTGAGCTGGTGGAATGCTACAAGACGGCAGAGGACCTGGTTGCTTCACGATCCCTGATGGTCAAAAGACCCCCTACTGTGGCCGCCCGGTCAACCCCAGTAACACAGTTGGTAAAGCCAAAAATAGGAAGTCCTGAAAGGCCAGCGAGAATGATCAGAGCATCACCCCCTGTTGTAAGACCCCGTCCGGGAAGCCCCAGAGGAACCCATGGGCATCTCCAGTGTTGGCGGTGCAGTGAGTGGGGTCACATCGCTGCCAAGTGTCCCCTGAACCCTGAGCCTATGAAATGTGACGTAGTGCGACGCATGTCCCTGTTTGCTCGCCCGGGCCTTGTCGCTGATCCGGACATGCCAAACGCTGCGGTAAAAACAAGGGGGAAAAAGTACGTGCCCTCCTGGACTCTGGAAATCTGGTAATCCTGGTCCATACCTGGCTGGTGGACTCTGAACAGCTGACCCAGCATCAGGTAGGAGTGGTATGTGTGCATGGTGACTGTAAGAAGTATCCCACAGCACTGATGACCTTTGAAACCAGCTCAGGATCTGTTTGCCATGAAGTGGCTGTGTCCCCTATCCTGTTGCACAGTGTAATATTGGGGAGAGACTTTCCACTGTTCCAGGAACTTTACAGTGTGAAAGAAAAGGGCCTTGAGCCTGGACTTCCTAGTGGGACTGAAGGGGGGAACCCCAAACCCTTTGAACCAATGGTTGAGGAAAATGCTGTAGGGGTGACCCCTTATGAAAATGTGTCTTTTCCCCCAGTCTATGCGGGTGAACCGGAGGTGACCCCTGAGACTCTAGAGTTGCCCGGCGTGCCGGAGCTAGAGGTTTCTCGGGACAACTTTGGGACCGCCCAAAAAAGATCCTACTCTTATACAAGCCTGGGAAAATTTGAAGGTAAATAATGGGACAACAGTAGCCCTGGGGCTGGAAAATGTGTTTCCTCATATGGTGGTTAACCATGACATGTATCAGATTGAAAAAATTTGGGGTGAGGTTGTGGAACAACTCATGGTACCTGGCCCCTTTAGGAGGACAGTGCTGAACTTGGCCCATACACACACCCTGGGTGGCCATCTGGCCTATGAAAAGACAAAAGAACATACATGTCATACATCGCTTCTTCTGGCCTGGGATACATGCCGATGTGACAAACTTTTGTGAGTGTCAAAGGGTAGCCCTATGCCCCATTACCATAGCCCACTGGTACCATTGCCTGTGATTGAGATTCATTTTGACCGAATTGCCATAGATCTGATGGGGCCAGTAGTTAAGTCTGCCAGAGGCTATCAGTACATCATCATGGATTATGCCACCCGGTATCCTGAGGCTGTCCCCTTAAGAAACATTTCCTCCAAGACCTTCTCATATGATTGGAGGCAGGAAGACGCTTCTCAGTGTGGATATGCGTTATTATGAAGAGGTGAAACTCGTGGTAGCAGATCCCATGTATCACAGGGATTCCGGAAGTTTAATCTCAGTATCTCCTGGAAAGCAGTTCCAATTCACCTGGAGGCACAAGAAAGCCTTTTGGCCGAGTTCTCTATCGTTAGGGACCTCCACTCAGGACTTTTTGGGCATCCTGTCTGCAGATGCTTTAAAGTGATATTAAAGCTCCCTGGATCCATTTGCTGTTATAAGTCGGGCCTTCTCTGCAGTCCATGTTTGATCGAGATCTCCACCCTCACCAGACCCTAGCCTGTATGATCTGCTGACTGAAAAGCAGTAGTTCCATTTGTTCTGGTGAGTGAGGGCACAAGAGGGTCACGTTGGGCACTTGTCACCAAGAGCACAGTTTTATATGGAGCACTGAAGAGCACTTTATGCACATTGTCACTTTTATGCAGTTTTGGATACAGTCATCACTGAAATTTGGACGTTATGGACTTTATGTTATATGATTTGACATAACGATTTTGTTATACACTATCTGTGTTGGCGCTGATTATTGTAAACATTTATTTAGTGCGGCTGCCCCCAGTCTTTTCTCTTTTTT
>BLSH010556801.1:368617-380952 GCA_018402905.1 Glandirana rugosa | reverse complement strand
GACAGTGCTGAACTTGGCCCATACACACACCCTGGGTGGCCATCTGGCCTATGAAAAGACAAAAGAACATACATGTCATACATCGCTTCTTCTGGCCTGGGATACATGCCGATGTGACAAACTTTTGTGAGTGTCAAAGGGTAGCCCTATGCCCCATTACCATAGCCCACTGGTACCATTGCCTGTGATTGAGATTCATTTTGACCGAATTGCCATAGATCTGATGGGGCCAGTAGTTAAGTCTGCCAGAGGCTATCAGTACATCATCATGGATTATGCCACCCGGTATCCTGAGGCTGTCCCCTTAAGAAACATTTCCTCCAAGACCTTCTCATATGATTGGAGGCAGGAAGACGCTTCTCAGTGTGGATATGCGTTATTATGAAGAGGTGAAACTCGTGGTAGCAGATCCCATGTATCACAGGGATTCCGGAAATTTAATCTCAGTATCTCCTGGAAAGCAGTTCCAATTCACCTGGAGGCACAAGAAAGCCTTTTGGCCGAGTTCTCTATCGTTTATCTATTGTAAACATTTGTTCTTGGCAGGTTCTTCCTGAGTGCGGCTGCCCCCCAGTCTTTCTCTTTTTTCTTTTTTGCACATATTGCTTCACAGCATTTGTAGTGTGTACACTTATTTGTTTTGTTTCACATTTCCACAGCGCAGATTTACAGGTTTTATAAGATGGCTACAAGCTTCTGATCTTCGCTGATTATTCCCAGGAGGTGTCCAGGAGGCGAAAAGCCTTCCAACCCACCTGTGCGGCCCTCTTTGAAAAAAAGATCAGATTTACACTGGCATTTCCAGCAACTCTAAGGCTCTCTGATTCTGCGGGGAACCCCAAATTGTTCTCGCACCCCGAAGAAGCAATGCAATATCTGCAATCCTACATGCATATCCCAATGGACACGGTGGCTCCAATCCTCAGCTCTCGCTTGGGGGAACCAAGAGAACAGTGTAGTCCCAGGAAAGATCCGGCTAAGAGAATGAAGTTGGTCGACCTCCTGGCCCGTAACAACAAATCCTAACCGACAATCTTTCCTTCTCCTTCCTTCAAAATAGTATGGGTAACGGTGGACTAATCATTTTTGCTGGACTGTTGCAGCCCTGTAATATGCCTGGCAAGCCTTATATGTCTATTAATTTCACGTGAGTTTCTTACTTTTCTGTTGTTAATGTTTAAAGGTATTGCAAGTTACTCTATAGTTACAGATGCTGTTGGTCACGTATAGCTGTTTATCAGACATCTTGAAACATCCTTACCACGGGCCACTGATTCAAACCCAGATTCAGATTCAAACTCTGAACTAATTCTAATCACGCAATCTAAATCATAGACTCTATCCTCTACCCTCACCTCCTCCCTCAGGGAGATGAGGCTTGAAAACCTGTCGCAGCTTGCTGAATGCTCCCCATTACAATTAGTGGGTGCTTAACCAGCCCCTGGGTGAACCCCCCCCTCCCAGTGCCCGGTAATGCTGTTTCCGAAAGGTGGTTTGTACATGTGGAAAAAAGAGAAGTTCAGCCTTCCTTTGGTTCACTTTCATTTGTTTCACCTGCTGATGTTGCCTTCACAGGTCCTCCTTCCTCAACCCCACTCTCTGTGCTTTCCCCCTGGTCATTCCCCAATTTCATTATGGGAGACACTCTGCAATTAGGATATCATCCAAGCACTTATGGTTCCATCATCCTCCTGATTTTAGATCCCCCTTAGAGACACACATGGAATGAAAATTATATCTTGGAATGTAAAGGATCTATGCTCCCCCAACAAATGAATGGCCGCGTTGCGTCATTTGAAACTCTTGAAAGCAGACATCGCTCTAAAAAAAACCCCTTTTTTTTTTGCTTCAAAAAACCCACCTTACAATGGCAGACTTCGGAAGAATGTGTAAATTCTGGGTAGGACAAGTCCTCGGCTTGTGTTATCCTGCTCATCCACAAAAATTTCCCCGGTGAAATTATTTCCCAATGCACTGATACAGAAGGCTGTCTGATCACGGCTATACTTAAAACTACCTCCTGCGAGTGGGCTCTGACTAATGTATATGCCCCCAACTCGCCCTCTAAATCATTTTTTCAAGACCTGCAGGTCACTTAGCACCTTACCTTCATCTACCACTCTTAATAGCAGACGACTTCAACTTAGTCCTGGACCCCCGCGAGGACAGAACGTATACAAACAGACCATCAGCTGCTCATATATCCCCACCCCAACTCTCAGTTCATGGAGACCTTGCAACTGAAGGATATCTGGAGACTGACAAACTCAGAGGGTAGGGATTTTACCTTCATCACAGCAATGGATGTCTAGAATCGACTACACCCTTCTCAATTCCCTGCTCCTTCCATTCGCCTCAGAACCAAACATTGACACTGTGACCATTTCAGACCATGCACCAATATCGGTTAACCTCTCAGGCCTCTCCACACACACTAACACTCAGATTTGGCGATTCCCCAGTCAATTAGCACAAGATCAAAAACTCAGCCAAATCATTGCCAAATCATTGCAGATACCTGGGATGAATACTCGGCCACCAACTAATCACATAGTAACAACGCTAATCTGTTTTGGGAAGCAGAAAAGGCGGTCCTCCGAGGCAGGATGTCTCGAGCTACAAAAAATAAATATCCAAATAATTCTATGATTCTAGTAAGGCGTTAAGATTAGCACAACAAAAAAATGGCGCAAAATAACACCAAGGAAAATAGGGACAAGTGGAAAGTGGCTAAACACCACTTTGATCACTGGGCCAAGGCACAAGAGAAATTACATAAATCTGCTCAGGACCTGAAATAATATAAATATGGAAACAAACTGGGTAAACTCCTAGCCAAGTTATGTAAAGGCCCCCACTCCCCCACCCATATTCCTACCCTCAAAGATGCCCAAGGCCAACTAGCCACAAACCCCAAAGACATAAATCATATTCTCGAAAAATACTATGCGACACTATATGGCCTGGATCCAATAGATGAACAAGCCATGGCTGAATTTTTGGAGAAAATCTACCTACCAGTTATTGACGACGAGCATTTGGCCTGTCTAAATGCTCCTATCTCCATACTAGAGACCAAGAGGGCCATTAATTCCCTTTCTTCAGGTAAAGCTCCTGGCCCAGACAGCTATACATCTGTCTTCTATAAACTCGCCCAAGATATTGTAGCCCCCTCTCTTCTAAACGTTTACCAAGATATCATGGAAGGAAATAAATACCTCCCATCAGGCTTCCAAGCCCACATTAAATTAATCCCAAAAAAGGAAAGCATCCCACTGATCCTAGCTGCTATCACCCCATCTCCCTGCTGAACTTAGATTCCAAACTCCTCTCCAAAATAATTGCTAATAGATTAGCGCTTATTATGCCCTCCCTTATTCACCCAGCCCAAGCGGGCTTCACCCAAGGTAGGTTGGACACCTCTAATATCAGAAAGGTTCTGATGGTGTTGGAGAGGGCTAGGTGTTGCCCCACTGACAGCTTGGCCATAGTCAAGCTAGATGCTGAAAAAGCATTCAATAATGTCAGCTTTCATTGCTTGGAGTTGGTACTGACCAAGCTAGGCTTCTCAGGACCCTTTCTACACCTCATTCGATTAATGTATTCAGCTCCCATGGCCAATGTAGTGGCAGCTGGCCTCCTCTCCAGCACGATCTGACTTCACAAAGGTACTAGACAGGGATGCCCTCTTTCCCCACTCCTATTCAATCCAGCCCTGGAACCCCTATCCCGCTTCTTAACGTTCCACTCAAACATCCATGGTATAAATATAGGCACATGAGAGCTCCGCTCTGTTTGCCGATGATATTTTAATATTCACATCCAACCCGAAATCAGATATCCCACACATAAAGGACATCTTCACCACATTCAGAGCCTGCTTAGGTTTAAGAATTAACTTTTCCAAAAGCGAAGCCCTCCCCTTATTTCATGTACGCACTCCTGACTAGGCCCAACAATCCTTGTTTTCTATTGCAAAAAGCCACATCACCTATTTGGGAATCAAAATAGGGAAAACCCATCATCTATCTATAATCTTAACTTCCTCCCCATGATTCACAAAATTATCGCTGAGTTGGAAAATTGGGCCAACCTCCCATTATCACTGTTCGGTATGCCGATTTATTCAAGATGATCAGTTTCCCTAAACTACTCTACACACTCCAAACAATTCCTTTGTTTCTAAAACATGTAGACATGCTCAAACTGCATAATGCCGTTTCTCGTTTTTTATGGAATGGACGTAAACCCCGCTTTTCCCTCCAAAAGCTATTTCTACCCAGAAATTACGGAGGGATAAACCTACCAAACATTTGATTGTACAATATCGTCTGTCTCTTGAGGGTGGGGTTGGATTGGATGACCAAATCCTCTAGGTATTCCAACCACGCCCTAGAATCACAAATGTTGTATCCATACACTCTCTCCTCATTACTTCATTGTGGGAACATCTCCATCCAGTCAGCGCTGAGGCACAGCCTCCTTATCAAAGACACCGTGGTGGCCTGGAGAGAAACCTGTAAAAAATTGTGGGAACCTCCCCTCATCTCTCCAAACATCTCACAATCTGTGGTCACCCCGTTTCCACAAGCACATCAATATCAGACCCAGTCTGTTTGGTCCAAGCATGGCCTCACCCGCTTTGCCCAACTGTTTGATAAATCCAACAGTCAACCGAAGCCCACCAACCAAATATGCCAGGACTTCAACTTACCCACCCACCATAGCCTATTCATCCTTCAAGCTGTAAGTTTTGCAACAAGTCTCTGCCCCCAAAAAGAACTCCACTTCGAATCTTCACTCATTGACACTCTTCTAGATCGGAACTGCCATAAAATATTGGAAATATACAAACCTCTACTTGTAATCCCTAAATCCCATCAAGGCTTGGAACCCAGCTCTTCTACCATCTGAAGATCAAGACTACATCCTTCAAGGATATAACACTACCTGCGCATTCATCCTAAGCAAATTCTGGTGAGAGCAACAGTTTAAGATCGCCTATCAAGCATACATACCCTGTCTATGCTCCAAAGATCGACCAACCGGTATGCTATGCCAATTTTGCAAGGAGCCCAAACCGTCACTCCTTCATAAACTATGGTCTTGCACATACATACGGCACTTCTGGACTAATGTTGAAAGTTTGGTGGGCAACATTACTGGCCTTCCACCTGATGGAAACATCTTCCTTCTACTCTTCGGAGCATTTGACCCCCTGTGTCACATATCTGGTGGTTGAGTCTGACTTATGCGGGGGAAACCTCTCTTATGACCCTGGTTTGTGAGCCCCTGATATTGGGGACAGGGAGCACAGAAGCACAGGGGGGCACGAGGGCTGGACTTGGTCACAGGTGGTAGGTGCAGGTCCACAGGAGCTCGTGCAGCAGAAGAGTGGTGGTACAGGCTGGGTCGTCAACAGGCAGGCAATGTGGTACAGGTGGAGCAGGCAGGCGGGTAGTCGGGTGCAGGCAGGGTTGGCAACGTGCGGGCAGATGAGGTACAAGGATCAGGCAGAAGAGTGGTCGTTAACAAGCAGAGGTCAGGGCAGGCAGATAGCAAACAAAGTCCAGATAGGTAGCCAGGGTCACAGGTACAGGAAGTCTCAATAGAACAAGCACTGGGGGCTCACAGGAACAGGGAACGCTGTAGAACGGACAGCACTTGCTACAGGAAGCACACTGTTTAAATAGAGCTGCCCGGCACCGCCTCCTCCAGGAGCACGAGGAAACAACCTGCTCCAAAGTCTAAATAAGTCCCACACAAAGCTTCTGCACTCCAACAAAGCCTGGCTCTTGACCTGCTACATGGCCACCAGAAGAGCTGTTTTGAGATAGTGGACTTCCCCCCTTCCTCCCACACTAAAAGACTTGATCAATGATCTGGAGCAGCTCTTCAAATTGGAATCACTAGACATATCCTTGTCTGATCACCACAAAACGCTACGATTCCAAAGGAAATGGGGAATGTATACTCTCAACCGAATGCCACTGGGACACTGACCCTTCTTTGATCTCCCATCCACAATGCAGATACCAGGACCATATTCAAATTAAGACTTGAGTCCCCCCCAGGCACTTACTACCCATTGCCTGCCAAACCTAACGGACCAGCCCCCCCCTCCCCCTTCCCTGTTATTTCTTGCTTTATGTTACCATTATACTCCACAGCGGTTTACCTCCCATAACATAAGTATGTTACAAAGCAAGGTCTAAACCCTGTACATTGTTGATTGTTTCACGCTGTTGTGTAAAATCTGTGAATAAAATAATAACATTTTTCAGAAAAAAAAAAAAAGACTGGCCTGCCCCTGCCACAAAGAAACAAGTGAGAACCTTCCTAGGCATGGTGGGGTATTATCGAAGGTTCATCCCAAACTTTGCCACCCTGGCAGCACCGTTAACTGACCTCACCAAGGGAAAAAGCTCCTCTGTAACAATTAAGTGGAATACTGAGGCTGAAGCAGCTTTCCAAAGCCTGAAGGAGGTGCTGTGTAACAAGCCTGTGTTGGTGGCCCCAGACTTTAGCAAGGAGTTTGTGGCCCAGACCGATGCCTCCAGTATAGGTCTGGAGGCTGTTTTGTCACAACTGGTAGACAGAGAAGAACACGCGGTGGTCTATTTGAGTCAGAAGCTGACCCCGGCATAAGGAAATTACAGTATTGTGGAGCGAGAGTGCTTGGCCATTAAGTGGACCTTAGAGGCTCTACGGTACTACTTGCGGGGACGCCACTTCCGACTTATAACAGACCATGCTCCCTTGAAATGGATGGCCCAGGCTAAGAACCATAATGCAAGGGTTACCCGTTGGTTCCTGGCCCTCCAAGATTTTTCATTTAAAGTGGAACACAGGGCTGGTTGCAACCGTAAAAATGCAGATGCCCTTTCTAGAACCCAGGGGTTCAAACAGAGAGGGGAGTTATGTGACAAACAGCCCATGTAAGTTGTGGATGGAGTATATCTGCCACATAGAATCCTGAGATTCCTAATGTGAATGGGTAGCAGGGAGAGGTCTGTAGGCAGCAAGGGGTTAAGTATTGGTCACACCTTGCTCCCCAGCTGGGGTATAATTTTGCCTGACATGGGTGTAATCAGTGTGGTGCTGGGAGAAGGAGCAGGCTGTGAAGGAACACGCCTGCAGGTTTGAACCAGACTCTGTGAGGTCTGTCTGTTAGCCAGGAGGCTTAGTTTCATTCAATGGACGTTTTTGTTGTGGGACTGTTTTCTCTACCCCTGCGAGGGAGACCTTTCTGTTTATCGTTATTTTCTGAGTGAATAAACATGGGCAGGAAGCCCTTAAACTGACATTCGGCTGGATTACTTGTTTGGGGAACCCCTCCACTTGAAGCTGATCGCCCACACCCCTCGCAGTTATTCTTGCTTGGCGAAGAAATGGGCCCTGCTGTTAAAAATTAGAAAAAAAATGTACATGACATGCAGCTGTTAAACAAGTGCAGAAAAATTGAGCCTTAGGTGTTGGTGGTGCCTGAACACTGTAACCCCTCACAGTTACTCTTGCTGGGTGCAGGAACGATCCCTGCTGTTAAAAATTAGGGAAAAAAATCAAATTACATGCACCTGTCAAACAGGTGCAGAAAAGTTGGGCCTTTAGGTGTTGATGGTGACCTAAACCAAAAATATTGTTGGAAGCTAGCATAATCAAGATTCAGGAATAGGATAGGCAGCATAAGCAGTCTTCAAGGGATCTGAGATTCAATCAGTTACATCAGCATCAGGGGCTTGATAGCTGCTGTTGATCCTGGAGTGATTCATTTTGATAAATGTCAGCCGGTCAATGGAGTCCGTGGACAGATTCACTCTTTTATCTGTCACAAACCCTCCAGCAGCACTGTATGTCCGTTCGGAAACCACACTGGATGCAGGACAGGCCAGTAGCTCGATTGCACATTGAGCATGTTCTGGCCAGTGGTCCACCCTCAAGACCCAGTAACCCATTGGATGCTCAGTTGGAAAGGTCTCCAAGTCTGCTCTTAGGTAATCCTGCACCATATGATGCAGACTCTGCCATTGGTTGCTTAAACCTAACAGCACTGGGCTCTGAGGACTAAAGAATTATTTAAAAGTATCAGTCAGCTGGCTGCCTTCTCCACCACTCTCCCTATGACTGAATGAAGCCTCAGAAACAGGTTGTACAGGAAATGGTAACTTCCAAGTGTCTGGTAAGGTGTTACATACATTTTTCTTCAAGGCGCCCTGAAGATGTTTCATCCTATGCTCATTCTGCAAAGGCAGGATGAGCTCTGCAACTTTACCTTTGTTAAGTGGATCAAGTAGGGTTGCCATCCAGTAATGATCCCTCTCCTTGATACCAGGAATCCTCAGGTCCTTTCACAGGCTTTTCAGAATCAGAGAGCCCATGCAGCATGAGTTTGAGGAGGCAAAAGATTCTGAGTCCTCTTGGTCATGGAGAATGACATTGCCAGGAACTACCTCCTCCCAGCCACATACAACTCCTGGGGTTTCTGGGCACTGAAAACCATCCCTTGAAGACTGCTGTATGCTATCCTCTACATCAGTGATGGTGAACCTTGGCACCCCAGATGTTTTGGAACTACATTTCCCATGATGCTCATGCAATCTGCAGTGTAGTTGAGCATCATGGGAAATGTAGTTCCAAAACATTTGGGGTGCCAAGGTTCCCCATCACTGCTCTACATCCATGCTGACACAATCCTCCTCCTCCTCTCCCTCCTGTGTGTTTGGTGGCCCTGCAGGAATGGTATCTGCATTAAAGGGGGCCTTAAAGGAAAGGAAATCCTCCTCTTTCTCCCGCTGTTCTGGCTCAAGTGCCCTGTCCATGATTCCACGAAGCGTGTGCTCCAGCAGGAAAACTAGAGGGATAGTGTCACTGATGCATGCATTGTCATGGCTCACCATCCTTGTGGCCTCCTCAAATGGTGACAGGATAGTACATGTAGCAAGAAGAAAAATTGGTCTTGGGGACTTTTTGGAATGAGGCCAATCACTAAAAGAGTAGAACCATATGCTAAACAATTTATTTGTCTAGATTAAGCATAATACATGTCAATAAATACATGTAAACATTGTTGATTGATATATGTACATACATAGCAGGATTGTACAGCATAAAACCATATGTATAAACATGAATGTAATACATCCCTAAAAACAGTCCGAATGATGGATATTTCATATGGTAAAATAATGTGCTAGGATCAAAATTCTGCCAAAGATCTCATAACATATAATAATATGATTATAAATTATCATTGCATCCCATAAAGCTCGAAGCGTTTTGTGGTTTTGGAACCACTCATTAAGAGCGGATGCTATTGGCATATCTGGAAAAAGTATGGTAATAGATAAGATAGAGGGCTCAGGTGAGCAGCGGTAATAATGATAATTGAATGTAAAGGGAAAGGGACAACCAATTCCCAGTCAACTTACATAGCATTGCAGTTCCAAGGACATGCATTGGAATAGACACGGGGAGTCACTGGATTGGTTTATCCCGGGACATACGTGAAAGTTGTGTAGAGAGGTAAGTAAAGTGAGGGGCCCAAGGCGGATGGTGTGAAAAGTGCTGCATGAGACAAGATGCAAAGTACCCAAGGGAACAGATGAACAAATAAGCAGTGAAACTGACTGAAAACACCACCATAACAATTTTTCCATCTGCATCAGCAGTAGTCCCGCTCTCTCTATGGCATGCTTTGGTTCACAGGGACAGTCCAGCTGTCTATACCCGGAAGCTGCGATGCGCACTGACACCCTTCCCTCTTGCTCAGCGGGAGGGGTGGGGGACTGGGCGGGCCGCATACTGTGCATCGGTGCCACGCATACCCCTGGCACCCTGACGCCTAGCTTTGACGTCATGGTGGGGGCGTGTTATCCACCCTCAGCCTTACACATGGAGAACGTTTGGCGCCACTCACGGCCGGCAGGCGCCGCCCATTTTGGACATGCCGCCCCCACCACTAGGCTAGGGTGACGCTGGTTGGCTACCCGTGAACACTTGTGTTGGATGCACACACACAAATATCTTCCACTGCTCCACTGCTGGTCAAGCATTCACTTTGCATATGCGGCAGAGGTCTTGTTATGGAGGCCCAGGTATTTGATCTATCACTTGATACAACTGTTATGGTGTTGTTTTCAGTCACTTTCACTGCTTATTTGTTCATCTGTTCCCTTGGGTACTTTGCATGTGGTCTCATGCAGCACTTTTCACACCATCCACCTTGGGACCCTCACTTTACGTACCTCTCTACACAACTTTCATGTATGTCCCATTTCCTAAACACTCCTTGGTAGTTGGTTCATACTCCACATACTCACTTACGTTGCCACTAGAGAGGATTTCTCTATTTACAAATTACAGTTATGTATAGATACAAATCTACCACTGCCACTCATGGAGGCCACTTTTCTTTCTGGGATATCTTTCCTATATGTATCCATTCAGTGTGCCTTGGCTTGCCACCTCAGCTCCCGGGATAGACCAATCCAGTGACTCCCAGTGTCTATTCCAATGCATGTCCTTGGAACTGCAGTGCTATGTAAGCTGACTGGGATTGGTTGTCCCTTTCCCTTTACATTCAATTATAATTATTACCACTGCTCACCTGAGCCCTTTTTCTGCTATATTACCATTAGAGTTGAGCGGACACCTGGATGTTCGAGTTCGTCGGGTTCGGCAGAACCTCGTGAAACCGTTCGGGTTCGGTACCGAACTCGATCCGAACTTGACCCCGGACACTGAACCCGAACTTTTGGGCACAAAAATGGCTGTAAAAAAGCCATGGAAAGGGCTAGAAGGATGCAAAAGGAAGCAAAATGGGGGTAAGAGTAGGACAAGTGCCCTGCAAACAAATGTGGATAGGGAAATAACTTAAAATCACCTAACAAAAATAAAAATGGGAGGAGGAGGTGGATGTGGAGTAGGAGCCTAGAGGTTGACTAGGCCGTGACCGTGGCAGTGTAGGCAGAAGTGGCTGTGGTGGAGGAGGAGGAGGAGGAGGAGGAGGAGGAGGAGGAAGAGGAGGAGGAGGTAGCCAACACTGTTTTTTGTTTGTTTGGGTTTTATTTAGTATTGGGGTAGCCCCCAAAATATTGAGACATATTAAAAAAAAAAAACAAGGATACCAATGGCTGTGTGAGGCCGGTCTAAAAGTTTATTCTGCACAAGGTACAGACAAGTCTTGTGGGATCCATGCCTGGTTCATTTTAATAAAGGCTAGCTTGTCCACGTTGGCTGTGGACAGGCGGCTGCGCTTGTCTGTGATAACGCCCCCTGCCGTACTAAACACACGTTCAGACAATACACTGGCTGCAGGGCAGGCCAGCACCTCCAAGGCATAAAGGGCAAGCTCAGGCCATGTGGCCAATTTGGAAACCCAGAAGTTGAATGGGGCAGACTCATTAGTCAGTATGTGTAGGCGTGTGCACACATACTGTTCCACCATGTTGCTGAAATGCTGCCTCCTGCTAAGGCGTTGCCTATCAGCTGGTGGTGCTGTTTGTGGTGGTGTGCTGCTGACAAAGCTTTTCCACATTTCGGCCATGCTAACCCTGCCTTCTGAGGTGTTGGCGGTGCCACAGCTGCATTGGCGACCTATTCCTCCTCCTCCTCTGCCTTCGCCTTGTGCTTAAACTGAGCCCCTGGTGTCATTTGGGAATGCCCTCAGCAGCACGTCTACCAGAGTGCGCTTGTAGTCGCGCATCTTCCGATCTCCAGTGAGGGAATTAGGATGGCACATTGTCCTTGTACCGGGGATCCAGCAGGGTGGCCACCCAGTAATCAGCACAAGTTAAAATGTGGGCAACTCGGCTGTCGTTGAGCAGGCACTGCAGCATGTAGTCGCTCATTTGTGTCAGGCTGCCCAGAGGCAAAGACAAGCTGTCCTCTCTGAGAGGTTTATCATCTGTGTCCTCCGTATGCCCCCAGCCATGCTCCAGTGATGCCCACAAGCTGCGTTGGGTGCCCCCCTGCTGTGAACATGGTTCCTCCTCCTCCTCATCATCCTCGTCCTGCTCATCCTCCAGAACTGTCCCCTGGCTTTAAAATTTTTGACCTGGCCTATGCTGGTGCAGGAACCCACCCTCTGAGCCACTTGTGAATGACTGGCCTGATAACCGTGTAAATGACCCCTCTTCCTCCTCCTCTTGTGCCACATCCTCTTCCATCATGGCCCGAAGTGTTTCTTCAAGGAGACATAGAAGTGGTATAGTAACGCTGAGAACAGCGTCATCGGCACTGGCCATGTTGGTGGAGTACCGGGTGTAAAATTGAACACGACTAATGACCCACCGGTGGGACGACCTAGGGGCCATGTTCCTGTTACACGGTAGGAT
>BLSH010556801.1:316584-329040 GCA_018402905.1 Glandirana rugosa | reverse complement strand
TTTTTTATGTTTTTATTTTTTTTAAATATGTAAAGTTATTTCCCTGTCCCCATTTCTTTGTAGGGCACTTGTCCCACCCTTACCCCCATTTCCTTCCTTTTGCAGACCTCTAGGACTTTCCTGGACTTTTTTTACAGCAATTTTCTGAATTTTTGGTAAAATTACCAGAACCCCGGAACTTTACAGTCCGGGTTCGCTCAACACTAGTCAGGAGTTATTCTTCTTGATTTATTCTGTGATATTTGGTGGTTCTTGGAGTGTGAATGTAGAATAGTGATGTTGCCCTCTGATTTTGGGAATTACATTTTTATTTCTGATGTTGGTACACATATCAAATTTTTTGGGCTCAAAGTATTATCATTTGGAAATAATAAAAAACACACAAAATTGTGACTCATTTTAAATTTGCATCAGCAATGGTATTGTTTGTGGCTTGTAAAGACACCTATGTGAGTTTGGGTAAATATTTTTGTGAGATTGACAGCAAAAAGTGAAAACAGAGAAAAATATATTTTACCAAAACATGAAAACATTACACATTCTAGCATTCTTAAAATCAAAATAGATGAAGAAGAAACATTGTTGCAAAGACAATTTCTTTGAGAAAAAAGTATTTATTTGGGGAAGTTACAATCGTACCATTAGAATCAATGGCTGAAACTTGCATTGGGCTACATAACTCTCATTTTCACTCTCAAAAAATGCTTTATAACCCAGTGCTAATTTTGGTATTTACTATAGCTCTTGGTAAAAAAGACATGGGAGTTAAAATGAGAGTAGTTTGCATGTGTGAGCATGCTCGGTTGTGCTGGCACCTAGTTGTAAAGAGAAGGGGAATTTATCTCTTCTCAGACTTTTAAAGATATTTCAGTGTAGAAATTACCTTTTCACACAGTTTAAAATCAGATTATCTTTAAGCAATATAATGTATATTTCAGTACCATTTAGGCAATTATATCATGCTCTAAACATTATTTCCTTGTGCAATTCTCCAGGTCCTAGAAAGAGTAAGGATTTAGGCGCTATCTGTTGTATGGGAGCTATTGTGAATTCCATTTTGGGAGTTATATTGCCCCAGCACTATAGTGAATTCCATATGGGTGCTAATTAACGCAATTGCAACATTGCAGTAATTTTGCCGCTAATTAGCGATCAGCGCTATTGTAAATGACCCGCTGTGTGTGAGCATAATCTGTGTCAGCCCGGCTCACAGAGAGCTATGGCCCATTTAAAGCAGGCCATGCTCACCCAGCTTGTAGGCAGATTAAAAATGTGTACCGCTCAGCCAGCAGCGGGCCCAAGCTGGGAAAGATTTAACTGTTTTCAGCTCAGTTCCTGGGTTTTTTGGTCATAGCTGACCCACCTGTGCTATAATAAGGGGGACAGCTAAGGTCCAGAAACCGGAAACACGGGCACTGGTGGGATCAAGACTTGCAGTCTCATCTGCGAGTGCAATCGTGGTGCTGCTGAAGGAACCAGGGGATTGCGGAGGACATCCAAGCCATGGAAATGCCATAATGGACTCTCTCCTCATGGAAGCATGATGTATGCCTGGGCTACTACATTATTCTAGCTAGGGAAAGAATGTTGTTCATATTGAACTGTATGCCACATCCTGTTCAGTAAAGTTATATTGACTATTCTGAGCCTGGTGAAGTTATTTAAAGGGGTGCACGAAGGTTCTGGCGTATTCCAAAAGAACCAGGGTCTATAAAGCACTATGGGGTATGGTAAAACTGCTACAAAAGGTTAACTCAGCAAGACAAGAAAAGGAGTATAGTTGCTAAGTGTAACCAAGAAAAAAATCAAGATGCAAGCAACCAGTTGTTGGGCATGGTACCTGGTAAGGTTCCATCTTCTGTCTCCCTCTCTAGTGGACAGTATCCAATAGCAACTGGATCCAAACTTGTGTTACAAAGATCTATAGCCTGGTCACAAGGTACAGGAAGGAAAGAGTTATGTGAAAGCACCTATGAAGTCCGTGCTAGGTGCTCGGCGGGATCCCATTCTGTTTTTACTGTGAGTAAGGTAACAGAGGTACGCTGGACTGGTGGAGTGGGCGCAAGCTCAGTACTTCCCACCTAATGCAAACATTCAAGTTACAGTATGTAGTGATATGGGACAAGTCGCCAAGGCGCTTTTCAGAGAAACTCTGCACTTTATTACTGCACACAGTGAAGGCTCATCTCTAAGTCGAGGAACTGCCTTAATGTTAGATTTATCACTTGACCGCAGAGGTACTCCATGTTCACGGGTACATATGACCCTGCACACACACTGGCGTAGTCAAAGAAGGGACTCGCCTTCAAGCTTATTGCAAACAATACTCTACAATCCTTATATCATCAGTGGGACTGATGCTTGCATGGCAGGCCACATTGCACAGTTATTATTTAAAGTAATATTAAAGTTTTTCTTTATTTTACAATAACAAACATGTTATACTTACCTGCTCTGTGCATAGGTTTTGCACAAAGCAACCCTGATCCTCATCTTCTCGGGTTCCCGCCAGCACTCCTGGCTCCTCCCCCCGCCTAGTGCCCCATAGCAAGTCGCTTACACCAGAGCCCTGCAAAGTATGTCCGTAAGACACAGAGTGAGGCTGGGCCTTGCCCTTAGCTCCCTCACTGGCTCTAATTGAAAGCAGTGGGAGCCAAGATCTATAATACATTTATTTTTGCAATGAAGCTCTACCACTACTAAATGTATCTTTCACTGCTAGAAGAAATATGCCATATATTCTGGCAATGTCCTAAAATTTAGGACTTAAAGTTGAAGTAAACCACCATCAAAAAAAAATAAATGGGTTTCACTAATTTACCTTATTGTATAAGCAGAGCAATTCCTTCCAGCACTGCAATGTCCACAAACCCCTCCATGGCCACTGCTTCCACTTTCCCGTGGTCTTCTTTCGGGTTTGGAGTCCTTGGCCATCCTGATTGGCCAGGCTAAGATGATACAACCCCAACACATGTGCAAGGAAGTTACTATGTCCTGGCACAGAATCATGTTGAGATTGTACACTAAGCTGTGCATGGGTGGCTCAGTGTACATTCAACATATAATAGAAGTGAAATACACCATCAGAAACTAGATTTTTTTTAAGTAGAAGCACAAGAAAAACCACCCCCCTTGGGACTTTATATGAGGAGACCGACTCACTAAGAACAAGGTGATATATATAAAATGTTGATATTTATTTGTACATTTTTTTAAAAAAGAGCAAGAAACACAAGCACCCAAAAGGGTGGTAATTCACATCATGGACAACACATAAAATAATAATGACATGTGACACTAACAAAAACAAATATGTAGAGAAATAGCCAAAAGGGCTTAAAAGAAAAGAACCACTGAATCTGCTTAGGTAGCAGACAAAGTCTGCTTTTTTTAAAAAATATGTACAAATAAATATCAACATTTTATATATATCACCTTGTTCTTAGTGAGTCGGTCTCCTCATATAAAGTCCCAAGGGGGGTTTTCTTGTGCTTCTACTTATATTGTACGGGATGGGGGCAGTACCTGACAGCAATCCATATATTAGATTTTTTTAAGAGGGTCAATGCATTCCTTAAAGCACAAAACATAACTGGATATTAAAATTTACCATATAGGTAATAACACCAGAGATTGTTGAACCAGGGAATATCTGATTGCCTTCAAGGGATCGGGAAGGAATTTATTTTTCTCCCTTTAAGCAAATAGGGCCATGCTTTTTCTAGGGTTTTGTGTGCCTTCCTTTGGATCAACTGTGGGCATATGATTATGTTTATGGAGGTTTTCTATTTCTCCATTCTATTTATTTTTATATTGGTTGAACTAGGTGGATTTGTGTCTGAGTAGACTAACTACAGTATGTAACTAAAAAAAGCCTAACGATGCAGGAAACAGAAGAAATGTTTTATTGTCAAGAATTATTTCAATCATTTAGTAAAATATTGCTTTGGACTCTCAGAGCTTTGGTGTGGCTCTCATTATGTTTCCTGTATAGTTGGATGTGTCTGAAGACCCTGGTCCTTTTGAGGCCATTTTTTGATATACTGTATGTAAGCAGTCTAACCAAAGCAGATTAGCTTGATGAGTAAGATGCACCAATGGAAGGAGCCCCAGATTAAATGATAAGAGTCCAAATAGATGTATTGGATTTCACTAGTAAATTATGCATATATTTTTTCATTAGGGCTTCTATTACAATTGGAAGAACCTTGAATGGACTCAGAATAGGATAAGCTGTGTATAGGGAAGCTGATTATTGGACTAGAAACATTACAAGCAAGTGAGCTCTCCAAATATTTTTGTCCTCTTACTACTTTGTATGAACTCACATCAAAGCCCCAGCACCTCTTGGAGGCTTTTTTCTTCTTGATTAATAAGATGATCTTTGTGAACCTCCAGTGCCAATCATAGAGGATCTAGTGCTGTGGTCTACAAACTGCAGCCTGTGGGCCAGATGTGACCCTTTGCTAATTTTTATCTGGACCTTGGGGCACTATTCCTGACACTAATACAAGTCACTATTCCTCCCACGGACAACAACAGTGGGGCATACTGTAATTCCTGACACTGACTCCAAGGATGGACATTATTCCTCACACTGACACAAACAATGGGGCATACAGGGCCTTTAAAAATGATTTTATTATTATCATGTTACAACCAAAAATGCAAATGTATTTTATTGGGCTTTTATGTGATAGACCGCCACAAAGTGGCACATTATTGTGAAGTGGAAGGAAAAAGATAAATGGTTTAACATATTTTACAAATAAATATCTGAAAAGTGTGATGTGAATTTGTATTCAGCCCCCTTTACTCTGATACCCCTAACTAAAATCTAGTGGTACCAATTGCCTTCAGAAGTCACCTAATTAGCAAATAGAGTCCACCTGTGTGTAATTTAATCTGAGTATAAATACAGTTGTTCTGTGAAGTCCTCATAGGTTTGTTAGAGACCCTTAGTGAACAAACAGCATCATGAAGACCATGTAACACACCAGACATCTCAGGGATAAAAGGTGTGGAGAAGTTTAAAGCAGGTTTAGGTTATAAAAAAATATCCCAAGCTTTGAACATCTCACGGAGCACTGTTAAATCCATCATCCAAAAATGGAAACAGTATGGCACAACTGTAAACCTAACAAGACACGATCGTCCACCTAAACTGACAGGTAATTCTGGAGAAGCTGCAGAGATCCACAGCTCAGGTGGGAGAATCTGTCCACAGAACAACTATTAGCCGTGCACTCCACAAATGTGGCCTTTACGGAAGAGTTGCAAGAAGAAAACCATTGTTGAAAGAAAACCATAAGAAGTCTCATTTGCAGTTTGCAAGAAGCCATGTGGGGGACAAACATATGGAAGAAAGTGCTCT
Organism: Glandirana rugosa; assembly: GCA_018402905.1. Taxonomy (NCBI): domain Eukaryota; kingdom Metazoa; phylum Chordata; class Amphibia; order Anura; family Ranidae; genus Glandirana; species Glandirana rugosa. The sequence continues at coordinate 323,666 of BLSH010556801.1, read as the reverse complement.
GGTCAGATAAGACCAAAATTGACATTTTGGCCTAAAAGCAAAACGCTATGTGTGGCGGAAAACTAACACTGCACATCACCCTGAATACAACATCACCATCGTGAAACATGGTGGTGGCAGATTCAGGCACATCTGATGGATCCGGATCCTGGTGCGTCTAATCCCCCCTGAGTGCAACTTGCCAGGGATCTGGGACTGACCCATCGTCCCCGCCAGACAAGCTCCACGGACATTATCCTGACTGCCATTGAGACCAGCAGGTCCTCCCTCATGGCCTGTATAGACTCCTTGGCCCTGGAATGCAGTTTGATCCACGCTGACATGGATAAATTCAGGGTGCGCATGTCAGCAGCAGAGTTCAGGATTTCAACTGTGGAGGATTATACTACGGCTTCTGCCCTCATTATTGTGGACCTACAACACACAGTGAAAGTGCTTAAAGACCGCTCAGAAGATGATGAGAACAGGCTCAGACAGAACAGCGGCTGCCTAAGGGGGCTCATCCAGCCAACTTTACTGAGGATTTTTTCAAACAGCTCCTAAGTATTATCCCAGTCTCATCTGCATATATTGTGGAACATGTGCACAGGGTTCCAACAGGGCCTAGACAGGATGGAGCCCCTCCATGTCCCTTTTTGGTTAAATTCCTCAATTATAGAGATCGGGCCTTATCCTAGCTACCGCCAGGCAGACCCCAGAGCTTAAGTATGAAAATGCTACTATTCACCTGTTCCAAGATTTCTTTCCAGAGATGCAGCATTACAGATGATTGTTTGTGGATGTTTGGAAGAGGCTCATAGAGCGGGGGTGTATATACAGCATGTTGTACCCAAGCAAGCTGTGTATTGCATGTTGTTCGTCAAGGATCAGTTAAATTCTTCAACAATCCATCTGATGCTACACAGTGGCTGGATTCCCTAAGGTAATCGCTCTACAAGCAAGTATGATTACTCTTACTATCATTCTCACAAAGTTGCCGTAGCCAGTAGTTTGGGGTTTAACATTCCCTCAATCCTTAACCACACTCTTTTCTGACTGAATATTTTGTGGTCCTTGAGTGGTCTGTGTGTCTTACCATTAAATTTGAGACTTATCTAGTATCCTTTTACATTAAGCTGACCAGATTTTTAAAATGAAATCCGGGGACATATTTTTTTTTACTAGTAATTGTGGCAATCATCGACTTATGGGATATTGTGGAGGATGAGTTGGACACCAAGTGACACTTTTGACACTTTGTGGGACCAGTGATACTAATACAGTGATCAGTTTGAAAAGTATGCACTGTCACTGTACCAATGACACTGGATGGGAAGGGGTTATCATCAGGGGCAATCAAAGGGTTAAATGTGTTCCTAACCAGTGTTTTCTCACTTTGGGGAGGTGCTTTTACTAAGGGAAGGCATAGATTCCTGTCCCTAATTTGCATGAACACAGGATCAATGTCTTCCATACTGACAAAACGGTGACCGCTGTTCTGCCTGTGTACAGAAGGATCAGTGGGTACTGACAGACATCGATTCTGCCAGACCCACTGATCGGCTCTGATACCCAGAAATGCAGGATCATGTATATATACACATGAACCTGCACAGCGCAACAGCTCTGTAGCAGTAACTCGGCAACTGGTTAAGATCATCAGCATTATAAGACATAAGCAGCAGGCACCCATGACATGGCTGCTGATACTTATGAACAATAAGTTAACAAAATCAGCACCCAGTAGCCATGTTATTTGACACTGTGACAGTGCACTGCCAGCCAGAGCCATGATAGAGTGCCTGCTGCCTGTGAGCTATGAGACCATCCATTATGCCAGAGAGACAGACACAGTGCAATGTAGTCTATTCACAGACACCTCCAAAGCACACCAGTGTTGAAGCCTTGAAGGAATGGCAGCCCCACAATCAGATCCACTTCCCCTCTGTTCCTGCTGCTGGACACTGTCAGTTGAGCTCAGCTCCCTCTCTCTGCCTGTCACCACTTCCGCCTGAGCCACCTTACAGCCTCTCAAGTCTCGTTCTCTGGGCCCCGGCTACTACTGGGTGGGGAGCGGAGCTGAGGAGAGGAAAAGCACTCCCCCAGGGAAGGCAAGGAGGTAGGCAGGCAAGATTTTTTTTTTAAAATTCTGCACTGACTGTCTTTGAAATTGCCCAGGCCCCTGTTCATATCCAAACTGGGGACAAAACCGGGGACAGACTTGGTCCGGGGACAGTGCCCTAAATGCGGGAACTGTCCCCTGAAACCGGGGACGTCTGGTCACTCTATTTTACATGCATGATATGGGGGAGCTGGATGACATGTGACTACCTGTTCTTCTCTAGTTAGAGCATATAGTTCAGCCCTTTTTTAAAATTCAGTTTAGGGAGATAAAGCTTCACGACATTGTTCACTGTTTGCTGTTTGTTAGTTGGAAAGCAGAGATGTTTTTTTTACAAGGGACTTTTGTTTCAATTTTTTTCTTTTTCCTTTTTTCAAATGCAGTGTACTTCCTTTCTCTGCTGCTAGGTGGATCTATTGCTTTATTTTTTAATTTCCTATGATGATGTCACTAGACCTATGGATCTCCTGTTTTTCCTTACTTCTGCTTTGGGATGTTACAATTTTTGCACTATGGCTAATGTCTTACGGGTAGAGTTGAGCTAACCCAAAGTGTAAAGTACTGGACTTTGGGGTGTCCGTGACCCGGACTCGAACCCGGACATTTAAAAAAAAGTTTGGGTTCGAGTTCTGGGTTCGGGCATTTGATCATGCATGTTGAATAGCTGCAGGGCAGCCAATCAACAAGCGTGACTTAGAAGCCATCACAGCCATGCCTACTAATGGCATGGCTGTGATTGGCCAGTGCATCATGTGACCCAGCCTCTATATGAGGCTGGAGTCACAGTGCTGCATGTCACATGCTCTCTGGGTAGTGTAGGGAGAGGATGCTGTCTGTGCTGTGAGGGATAGATTTCAGATAGATAGATAGGTAGAGATTACTACTACTACTGCTTTTAGGGACAGATTGTAGATAGATAGATAGATAGATAGATAGGTAGAGATTGCTACTAATACTGCTTTTAGGGACAGATTGCAGATCTCATCCTGCATTACAGAAAGATCTGACTGAACTAGGTAGAGTCTACTGCTTAGAGGGACAGATTATTGTTCTAAAATCATCTCCTAGTTCTATAGGGTCAGGTTCCTGCTGTTGCTGTAAGGGACAGATTATTGTTCTAAAATCATTTTGCAGCCCTCTAGCATTTTCCAGGACTCTTTTACAGTCATTTTTGTGCCGAAAAGTTTGGGTCCCCATTGAATTCAATGGGGTTCGAGATAAAGTTTGGGTCAAGTTCGGTACCGAACCCGGACTTTTTTCCGAAGTTTGGCCGAAGCCACCGAACCCAAACATCCACGGGTTCGATCAACTCTACTTACGGGTCCTCTCCTGGATTGTCAGGGGATTAAACTCCACTCCAAGTTCAAGAGCTCTACAGTCCTGCAATATATAAAAGCACATAACCTTCACTTGGTACTGCTACAGGAGACCCATCTCATGGGTAACAGGATTTTGTCTCTAAAAAGACACTGGATTCAACGTGCCTTCCATTTCACCTTTTCCACTTATGCCAGAGGGATCTCTATATTGTTGCATAAAAGTTTAAATTGCACTGTGTGTCAAGTGTTCTCTGACCCATCAGGGAGATATGTTGCTGTATTACTGAAACTGAACTCACTCAAAGTGGCAATTGTTAATATATATGTTCCACCACCATTTCAGGTCTCAGTGCTCTACTCCATAGTTGAAAAGCTTGCCTCTCTCTTGCCCATAAAAATTTTGATCATGGGAGACTTCAACAATGTGTTGGATTACTCCCTGGATACATCTAATTATTCCAGGTGCAAAACCCTGAGCTGGCAATATGGGCAGATTCGGCGAGGCTTCGAGAATTGTGGAGATGGAAGCACCCATCTGCTAGGCCAGCCTTTCTCAACCTTTTCAAGCCTTGAAATAGTTCTCTGGTCTCGGGGAACCCCGGCTAAAAATTAAAAATCTACAACTTATGATACATTAGTGTGATTGTCAATGGGAAGAATGCTCCTTGCACTTGAGGTCATTGGGAAGAGCTACCCCTTACAGATAGTGAAAAAGATCAATGGCATCATTGGGGATTTATCTGAGAGGTAAAAATTGACCATTGCTCAAGGAACCCCTAGCAACCTCTGGAGGAACCCTAGGGTCCCACGGAACCCTGGTTGAGAAACCCTATGGTAGGCAATATTCTTACCTGTCCCATCTCACTCCTCCTCTAAACTAGATTTAGCATTCCCTAGCTCAGATATGTTATCTATGGTATCTGATGTGACATATCTAGCGGGGAGGTGTATAAGACCATACTCCACTACAGGTTACCTTAAATCTGCCTTCCACTGGGGGTGCCCGTTCCTGGCGGTTACATCCAGGCTTAGTGGCAGAGCCCACAGTGGAACAAACGGATACGGAACAGTTTGCCACTTTCTGGCTGACAAATCAGGATTCTTCCACCCCTCCCAAGTAGTTTGGGATTCTTTTAAGACGGTTATTAGGGGTGAATACTTTTCAGCTATTAAGGCGACAAGGCTGTCACAAAACAGTGAGGCTCAGAGACTTCAGGAGGCGGAGATTGCTTGTGTCACTGAACATGCGTCCGCTCCTACTCCTGAAACTCTTCAGGCTCTCAAATGAGTGAGAAGAAAATGTGAATCTGCATTATTGTAATCTAACTCAATGTTCAGCCAGCAAACAGGCTGAGACCCTTTTTGATGCGGGTGATAAAAATGGGAAGTTACTAGCCACGCTGACTGCAGATGAATATATCCCAACAGTGGTGCCTTGTGTGTATGGTGCAGATAGAATGCTTCAATCATTGACAGAGGAGGTCTTGAGGGCCTTTGTAGAATTCTATAGATCTCTGTACACTCCCATACCTTCACATGACGAAGAGGTTATGGATGTTTTTTTAGAAGGGTTAAATCTGCCTATCCTACCAGACGAGGCCAAGCTGATGATGGATGCACCATTTACTGGGGGAAACAGATCACTGTGGCTATTGGCTCCTTTCCACATCATAAGTCCCCTGGACCAGATGGGCTCACTGTGGAGTGGTACCAATTTTATAGGGAACAACTATCATCACATCTATTGGCTCTGTATAATGTATGCATTCGCACTCGGTTCTTCCCCCAGTCCTTTTACGAAGCGAATGTTGTACTTTTGGCTAAACAAGATAAGTACCCCCTCCTCTGTGTCTCATACCGACCCATTGCTTTATTGAACATGGATTTAAAAATACTCACTAAGATGCTAGCCTCTAGGCTCACTAAGGTCCTTCACTATCTGGTTTCTCTGTACCAGACAGGCTTTATGCCTCATAAGGCCGTTGATATAAATTTAAGGATGTGTTTACTCATGTTGCCTTGAGTCCGGATGAACCTAATAATCGGGCGCTATTTTTCCTTGATTTGGAAAAAGCGTTCGGTAGATTGGAGTTATATGCATGCAGTATTGCACCACATGGGTTTTGGGGAGAGTTTCTTAAAATGGGTGGAGATATTGTATGACCGTCCCATGGCCGTCATTAAATTGAATGGTAGTCTATCTGAATCATTCCCGGTGGGTCGAGGGACCAGTCAAGGCTGCCTTCTTTCTCCCGGGCTTTTTGCTCTTATGAGTGAAATGAGGCAGGGGTGAAAACAGTCCCCAACTTTTAACCCCTGAGAACAAGAATGGATTTGACCCCTGAAAACCTTTCTCTTTAAAGAAGCCTATCCTGCTTCTAACTAATACACTGTCTTACTTTCTACATCAGCTCATCCCCCACAGCTATTAACCTTTGGAATCAATTGACCCTCCCTCTTAGATTGTGAGATCTAAAGAGCAGGGCCCTCTGATTCCTCTTGTACCAAATTGTGATGTACCTGTACTATCTGCCTTAATTTTGTAAAGCACTGCGCAAACTGTTGGCGCTATATAAATCCTGTATAGTTATAATAATTTGGACTATCTTGGTACCAGCTTACACAGTGTCAACACAAGGGTATATAAAATGAAATCACATTTTATTTGTACAAATGTTAAAAAGCAGTGCATCTGCATACAGGCAGTAACACTTCATTAAAAACTGTTGTTACCAACATTTGTAGATTCCCCAATGGGGGACAACATTATGATGCAGTGCCACGGATATTAGTGATTCTCAACATGTTTCATGGATATATTGCCGCTTCTTCAGGAGAATATCTGTGATGGTTTATTAATTGAAAAAAAAAAAAGGAATCACATAACATAGTTGAACATCGATTAATGGGAACATAAGGAGCATTACATTCACCCACAATCCAGGCCAAACCAAGACTAAGGTGCCAGAAAATGTTCCCCACTGGTTGAAGTGGGGGTGTGCAAAAAAGGTATGAACAACGATCTAGATTGAATGATGGTAAATATTGGTAAATAATATGCAATTCAGTAGGTCCTATCAAATGAGGAGGTTGAAGGATAGAATAGAGGGGGAAGCAGAAAAAAGGAGGGTGAGGAAAAGAATGAAAAGGGGGGCAAAGACCATTGAAAAATAAGAGCGGAAAAGGAAAAAAAGAAGGAAAAGGGGAAGGGGGGGGAGAAATAAGACCGAGTTGTTATAGGCGAACTCGGCTACCGGTAGCAGGGAGACCCAATCGTCCTGAGCAAACGAGGAGTAGCAGCGCAGGTACTGCTCCAGGGTCTGGTTTGTTCTCTCAAAGCAGGGGTACTTTCCGTGTGGAAGCCGTCAGGTCTGCCGTTTCTGAAAATAGTTTCTTTAACAGGCGGAGGTACCGGAGGGTTGGTCGTAGCACAGGCTAGCTCCTCACGTCAAATGCAGGTCCCAGACCTTCCGCGACACGAGTCAGAATCCATAACTTAATCGGAAGAGGAGGCGAATGGTAGGAGTCTGGTTACCGGTCTGCCTCTCTTGTTTGGTCTGGGACCTCGTCATGGACGCGACGATGAGGAGCAAACGAGTCCTGCTAACCCAGAGGGACGATGGCCATCGGCTCAAGCGGATATTGTTGAGCCAGAATAAAGA
>BLSH010556801.1:292020-306842 GCA_018402905.1 Glandirana rugosa | reverse complement strand
TTGGAAATAACGGAGACCAGGTGTGGACGGGAGATTGACATCCTCTGATCTGGCACTGATTGCACAAGCAAAAGGCGGTCTGTTTTCTTGGCTTTGGTGAGTCTCCTCAGATAGGGGGAAAGCCCCCTCTTATCTTCACAGTGAGGCGTGATGTTGGATTTTTAGCACTGAAGATACAGTTTGAACTAACCCCCATTTCTTTGGATTTACATATAGACTGTTTTTTGAATTATTCCCATCACAAATTATCGGACAGTTTTTTCTCAGATCCACATCCAGGACAGAATGTGTGTCTATATTCTTGAATAAGTGCTACATAAGGATTAGTTCTAGTCCTTTTGATTTCATTTTAGTCTATTGAATTTTAATATTATGGTTTGATTTATTTATATACGATCAATAACTGTATCTTTTTTACAAATACTTCCCTCTGCATCAGAGGTTACACTTAACCATTTCAGCGCTGCTGAATTCAGTTATACCATATTACTAACTGGATTTCTTTCAGGTTGAGTATATATACTACACACACAATGTGAGGTTAAATATACTATACGGTTCATATCCACCACCGTTGAACTTTATCTATCTGCTCTAATTCAAACTCACCACAGTCTATACAATTACACCGGCTTTACCTAAACTAAACAATTTAATCAAAACACGCCAGGTGTACCTGGTATACTAATTCCTGGCTTACTTTAAGCAAATCACAAGATTCCTATGCCGACAGAAGGTGAGACCACATATAACGCTCTAGTACTGTTAATCACTCACTGGCACCAAAATGAGAACCACATTATCCTACAGGGTGTACTACCATAGGAGGAACACCTCTGCTTTTCAAGATAATTCCTTACAATAGTTGACGGTATACTCCGGAACTGAACCTTCTACCCTCGGTTATTTTCTCTTACCCATGGTTATAAGTATAACATTCAAAATAGATATTAACCACCTATACAGATAGATTTTTCTCAGAAAGCTTAAAAATAAAATATATTAAAGATAAATTGTTCTCTGTCTCCCCCTTGTGGCGATTCAGGGATGAACCATTTCAACTACAAACCTTTAAATTGACATAAAACCTGAGAAAGGTCTGTCTGCCACAAATATTTGATAATGTTTGCTTATATAAACTGTTACTGTCACCCTAAGTGACTAGATTTAGTACTTTAGTTAAAATAACCTGGATTTCACTATATAAAGCTCTCACACCCATCTCAGGTATACTCAAGAGACTTGAGCTCCTATACAAACTAAAAGATAATGCTGTGCAATGATGAGTGTAAGCACTAAGGCATCAACAGAACCCAGGTCCCGAACACAGCTTCAGGATCTCATCTTCCAATTAGTCTTAACGAGGAGATATATTATCCTAAAGCCCTAGACACAGTTATAAGTTCAGTGTTAAAAGTTTAAGTATCTGGATGTGGAGTAAGTCACTTGCTGGCTTCAATATTATAAATACTCAACCTATCACACCTTATTACATCCCAACCAACACATATACTCCCTCATCAAACCTACATATACTCCTCCCTCCATACACACTTGTATAAATCATACATCAATATTTCTCACAAACAGCACTCACATCCTGGTTTTTTAATACCCCCTTCTATCATCTCCCCAATGCAAAAACCATAATACACATTGACATAAGCCGGCAAGGTCGTACTTTCTCCGCAGGTTTTCATTTACTATATGAGACATGTTATTACCTAAAAAGGTACAAAAGAGTTACTGTTTATTCAATTTAACAAATGCATATTAGGTTGCTCTATCATACTCATAATATTGCCAACACCTTATAGTGACCACATTCTAGACAAATCCTGGTGAACTAACACACCCACACACCTCCTAAAAGATCGCCCCACAATGCAAACATGCTACACATTTTATCATACTATACAGACCCTTTCCAAACATTAAACTCCATCTAGCCAGCTACCCCCATCAATTCCTAAAATATAACATAAGCTCATAGACAGAGATGGACCGCGATGATGCAACACCACTAATTCTAATACTAATCGATGGAACGTTAGAGCTATACACTGTTGTCCTCCGTTCAACCACCACCCTCACACACAGTTGCGGCCACCACCGTAATTGTACCATCCCGACAGAGACAGAAACTTACTGAGGAGCAGGTCCCCAACAGTAGGCGGTATCTTTCCTGTTGGAGATACAACAACTTTCAGCTTAGCCTATTGACTGCAGTTCATAATTAGGACACTAGATGTCGCTAATGCTCAGTGATATGCTATGCATTTCTTTTATGATGTTTTGTATTTCCTGTACATCATGCTGTACTAGTTGGTTTCCTTTTCATGTCTGTGTTAGTCACCATGTGAGGTGACATCTTTGCTGTTGTGGTTATGTTCCAATAAAGAAGCCAGTTCCTGTTACTCCACAACGTCTGATTTGAATCGACTCCGCTGCACCCAGCAATCATACTCTGCAACAGGTTATGGGCCCAGATTCCGGATAAAGTCTTATGACCAGGTGCAGCCCTGGCAAAACAAAGCCTCGAATGGGAGACGCTGTGGCTGATGCGGAGATCGATATAAGGAAGTTTTTCAGTGACATCTCCTATAGACAAGTAAGACTGTTCATATATAAAGGAGGGAAAAATGACCGGAAACTCAGAGCTTAAACACTCAGTGGCCAAGCTGACAATTATCAGCTATGGAAGTTTAAAGTGGTAATGCTATTATCTAGAGATGTATTGGGGAGGTTACCACCACAGAGAGGCCACAGGATAATAATCAGGACTGGGACAAGAAAAACAGACAGACACGGGCCACCATAAGCTTACTAGTGGAGGATGATCAGCTCATTCATATACGCCATGAGGACACAGCGAAAGGCATGTGGGATGTACTGAAAAGACTGCATGAAAGATCCAGTTTAAACAGCAAGCTGTTTCTGCTGCAGAAACTTTATAAAATGAGACTTAGCAGAGAACAGGACATGCAGAAGCATATAAACGCAATGCTGGAAATGATTGCGCAACTCAGATCGATCGGGGAGAATATAACAAACAGTCGCGCTGCAGCCATGTTGTTATGCAGTTTGCCCGATACATATACTGCACTGATCAATGCACTGGAGACACGACCTGAGACGGATCTGACGCTAGCATTCGTAAAAACCAGGCTCATGGATGAGTATCAGAGAAGAAAGGAATTAGTACATGACACAGAAAGCGACACCAGAACTGCTCTTAAAGCTACAGATGCAAGGTTACACAGGAAAGAGACCAGAGTGTGTTTCAGATGCCATAAACAGGGACACATAAAGAAAGACTGTACTATGAGACAGCGTCCCTCTTATGCCAAACAAAAAGTCAAAGCCACAATCAATGATCCATGGGAAGGAAACTGGAATGCCACATTTAAAGTGACAGGCAACCATAAATGTCAAGGCTGGTGCATCGATTCAGGGGCAACCAGTCACATGACGAGTGATAGAAGTTTTTTCACAGAACTTGATCTGAACAACAAAGAACCTATTTATCTTGCAGATGGAAGCAAAATACATGCAGAAGGATATGGGTATGGAACCCTTGTATGCCCTGATAATGCGGGACACAATTTAGCCATAGCAGTGAAAGATGTGCTTTATGTTCCTAATCTAGAAGGAGGACTCTTATCTGTGAAGCGTCTAACAGCCAGAGGACTCACTGAAAAATTCCAAGGTGACAAGTGTTCTATTTTAAACGGCAAACAGACAATAGCAAGTGCCAAGCTGGATGATCATCTATATCACCTTGACACAGTGAAGGAAAAGGTGAGACTATGTACACACAAGCACAATGACTGTATACATATATGGCACAGATGTCTAGGTCACAGACAACCAGAATGCATACAGGAACTACAGAGGAGGAATCTGACAAGGGATCTAACAATATCCCCTTGTCCAGTTACTGTTAAGTGTGAATGTTGCATCAAATCCAAAGCTACAAGGGCAACACTTCCCAAAGTCAGTCAGAAGAGAACTTCAAGACCACTTGACTTAGTTCACAGTGATATGTGTGGTCCCCTAAACCCACCTACACCTGGAGGCAACAGGTACATAGTGACTTTCATAGACGACTATTCAAGATACACAGTCACCTACCTAATGCAACACAAGAGTGAAGTTTTTGACAAATTACAAGAATATATAAAAAAGACCAGTAATACGTTTCAGAGGAAGCCTCTCATACTTCGGAGCGATAATGGAGGGGAATTCACAGGATGTAAGATACAAGAGTACTTAAAGCAGAATGGAATAGAACATCAAAAGACAGTCCCATACACACCAGAACAAAATGGAGTAGCTGAAAGAAAGAACAGAACTCTGACTGAAATGATCAGATGTATGCTGACAGACTCTGGACTACCACAAAAATACTGCTGTGAGGCAGCTATGACAGCTACATATTTGCAGAACAGACTTCTTTCCAGAACAGTGGAGAAAACTCCATATGAACAATGGCACAATGAGAAGCCAAGTGTAAAACACCTAAGAGTTTTTGGATGCAAAGCATTCATCTACATACCTAAAGAAAAATGCATCAAACTCCAAAACAGAGCATTTGAAGGTATCTTCGTTGGATACAGCGACAATGTCAAGGGTTACAGAATCCTAAATCCCAAAACAAACAAGGTTACCATTAGCAACAGCATACCTTTTGTTGAAGATTTAAGAGACAATGTAATGACAACAGTAGAAGCAAGAACGGAAGAGAAAAATCACATTGACCAGCCATCTCTGTAACTTCTGAACAAACAGTTGAAGTGAGTGCAGACTCTATCAGTACTGAAGAGCAGATACAAGAAGGCTCAGACACAAAACCGAGATGTTCAACAAGAGAAAACAAAGGTAAACCACCTGTACGTCTTTCTTACAAAGCAAGTACTGCCAGTATCAATGAACCTGCAACCTGGGAAGACATATCTCAGCTTTCAGAACAAGAAGTAAGTAAATGGATAAAGGCTGCTGAGAAGAGATAAAATTCATGCATGACACTAAAACATGGACACTTACAGAACTACCATCCGGAAGGAAAGCCATAGGCTATAAATGGACTTTTAAAGTGAAATACAATGCAAATGGCACAATTGAACGATACAAAGCAAGACTAGTAGCCAAGGGTTCTCAAAAATATGGAGAGGACTATAATGAGACGTTTGCACCAGTAGTAAAGCACACTATGGACTCTACTGACAGTAGCCGTCACAAGGAAAATGCAAGTGAAACATTTTGATGTGAAAACCGCGTTTCTACATGGCGAGTTAACAGAAGAAATTTTCATGGAACAGCCACCAGGGTTCAAAGCTGAACAAAGGCCAGACTTAGTGTGTAAACTTCGCAGAAGTATATATGGTCTAAAGCAAGCAGCCAGAGCGTGGAATATAAAGATAAATAAAGTGCTTACACATCAAAAGTTTCTAAGGTGTAAAGCAGACCCTTGCTTATACACAAATAAATTGGCAAACAGATGGGTCTATATGCTTGTTTATGTGGACGATATCCTGATTTGCTTCGAGCAAGTAAGGGATGAAGCAGAAATACTGGAAAAACGAAATCAGCAATTTGACACCAAAGACCTTGGTAACATAAATAATTACCTCGGCATCAAGATTCAGAGAGAGGAAGATGGCAGCTTTCTCCGGAAACCAAAGACATAAAATACAAGAAATAATTTAAACATTTGGAATGGAAGACACCAAACCAGTAAATTCTCCCATGCTAACCAACTACCTAAAGGAGATGAATTGCCAAGATAACCCATTAACTGCTAATACTCAATACAGGAAAGCAATAGGGAAATTGCTGTACCTTACCACTGCTACAAGGCTGGACATTGCACCAACTGTTGGAATCCTATGCAGAAAGGTTTCGAAGCCAAGTCAAAAGGACTGGAATGCTGTAAAGCGAGTCATTCGCTATCTTAAAGGGACCTAGCACTACAAGTTAAAGTTACCAGCAAGTGATGAAAGTACCTTAATAGGATATGTGGATGCTGACTGGGCAGGAGACACCAGCGACAGTGGCTATTTGTTTTTTTCTGTCAGGAGGTGCAATCAGTTGGACTAGTAAAAAGCAACTCTCTGTTACACTATCATCTACTGAAGCAGAATATGTTGCAGCAGCGCAGGCAAGCCAAGAAGTTGTATGGCTGAGACAGCTTTTAACAGACTTGGGTCATCCACAGTTGGGACCAACAGGAATCTATGAGGACAATCAAGGATGCCTTGTACTTGCGCACATGGAAGGAGTTAATTCAAGAACCAAGCACATTCATTTGAAGTTCCACTATCTTAGGGATCTTCAAGAGTAAGGTCTTCTTGAGTTACTTTATTGCCCAACCGAGGATATGACAGCAGATATCCTTGCAAAGCCCCTGACTGCTGAAAGACACTCAAGGCTTACAAAGAGGATGGGTTTAACAGACTAAGCCTTTAGCTGTTGAGAAGGGGTGTTGGAAATACAACAACTTTCAGCTTAGCCTATTGACTGCAGTTCACAATTAGGACACTAGATGTCGCTAATGCTCAGTGATATGCTATGCATTTCTTTTATGATGTTTTGTATTTCCTGTACATTATGCTTTACTTGTTGGTTTCCTTTTCCTGTCTGTGAAGGTCACCATGTGAGGTGACATCTTTGCTGTTGTGGTTATGTTCCAATGACTTAATATAACCAGAAAAAAGATGCAAACTACTAGCACACATGAAACACTTAAAAACTGACGTGCTTCTACTCCAAGAAACCCACTTCCGTACTGATAACATTCCCAAAATAAGCAACAAAGATTTCCCAATAGTGTACCATGCAACTAACAAATTGGCAAAGACAAAAGGCGTATCAATCCTTTTATCTAAAAACGTACCCCTGGATATAACAGACTCCCTTAGTGCCGAAGAAGTTCGCTTCCTCTTTATTAAAGGCACATTTCATGGTAAACCTGTCACGATAGCCAATATATACAGCCCGATCAAAGCTCAAATAACCTTCTTTAGAGAAACCATTACAGAACTAATAGCCTTCCAAAAAGGCATTCTCATTCTAGGAAGTGACTTCAATGTAGCCCTCAATCCACTAGAAGACACTTCATCAGGCTCCTCGTCCATACCTTTCCGTGCTCTCCGCCAAATCAAAAAACAACTACAAGCTGCCTTACTACATGATGCTTGGTGAGCCCTACACCCAATCGAAAGAGATTACACTTTCTATTCCATGCCTACACAAGAATTGATTACTTTTGGATATCACAAAAAGATTTACAATTACTCTCCAAAGCCACAATAGAAGCAATGTTCCTTTCAGACCACCACCGAATTTCCATATCCCTCACACTCCCAGAAAAACCACACACCAAAAAAAAAACTGGCGTCTAGATACCTCCCTGCTCACTTACCCAGAGAACATAACCACAAACAACAACAACAACACCCCAGAAACCAATCCCATTACACAATGGGAAGCACACAAATGCGTAATAAGAGGACTCCTAATATCCCAAGCTACAGCTTGTAAACAAGCTAAACAAACCAAAATAAACTCCCTTCTGAAAAAAATTAAAATCTTGCAACAAACACATAGAAGAGCCAGTGCCAACACCACCCTATTGGAACTATCCCAGACACGTGCTCTTCTCTCTGAAGAATTAGGCCATAACGTGAAAAGAAAATACGTTTTAACACAAAAAAGCAACAAAAGTGGAAAATATCTTGCCAGAGCCATGCAGGAAAAAAGAGCAAACGCAACAATCCGATCAATAAATACACCCAAAGGGAAAAAAAGTTATCACTAATGAAGAGATCATCCAACAATTCATAGAATACTATTCAGCCCTTTACAATCTACCTCCTGAATCTAAACCCCCTGACCTAAAAGATTCTAGACAAAACATAATAAACAATTTCCTTAAAAAATATGCACCCAACCCAATATCTAAACAACAAGCCAAAGATATAGATGGCCCTTTTACGGAAGATGAATTCAAAATGGCACTTAAACTAAAACGTGCAAAAGCCCAGGCCCAGATGGCTTCTCAGCAGCCTACTATAAATCCTTCCAAGACTTACTGATACAACCGTTCCTAAGAGCATTCAACCAACTAGCGAAAAAAGACTACCAACCACATAATCTGCTAGAAGCCCACATCACCATTATCCCTAAACCAGATAAAGACCCAACCCAAACAGCAAGTTACCACCCCATATCCCTACTAAACACCGACCTGAAATTCTTTGCGAAAATCCTAGCAAACAGAATTCTCCCACTCATTACAGGCCTAATACAAAAAGACCAAGTAGGATTTGTCCCGGGACGAGAAGCCAGGGACAACACAGTGAAAGCGATCAACATACAATCTTGGCTAGCTAAAAATAAACTTCCTTTTATCACTTGATGCAGAGAAGGTGTTCGATAGGCTGGCCTGGAACTACTTAAAAGCAACCCTTCTGGCAATTGGGCTTGGCCCCAGATTAATCTCCCTCATCATGTCCCTCTATTCTAACCCATCATCTAAGGTAAGGGTCAACGGCCTCCTATCAAAAGCCTTCCCCATCAGGAATGGAACTCGCCAAGGGTGCCCCCTTTCCCCCATTCTCTTCATATTGACACTAGAACCATTCCTCAGATGAATCAGAGCCAACAACTCCATAAAAGTAATAGACATTGCCAGGAAACAATACAAATTAGCCGCATTCGCGGACAATATCCTCATGTTTCTAACAGACCCCTTGCTCCACAACGTTAAAGAAGATCTGAAAAGAAGGAGCAAACCACACTTCTCTTGGTTTGGGAGAGCAGCCATTATTATAATGAATGTACTCCCTCGCATATTATATATTTACCAAACAGTCCCAATTGCAATTCCCCCTTCATTTTTCTAAAACCTTAAAGAAATATGCTCCCAATTCCTTTGGCACAAAAAGAAACCGAGAATTAACCACTGGCAACTTACCATTCCCAAATCCAAGGGAGGCTTAGGTGTACCAGACCTAAAACTCTATTACTGAGCCTGTCAATTACAGCGCATAGTTGTTGAATGTCCATCACAAAATCAAAGATTGGGTTACACTAGAAAAAGCAGTCTCAGATACTCCTATAAACATCTCGCCATGGATCCACACAAAATACATCCCAATCACCCTCAAAGAACATTCGCTCATAGGACCTACGCTAGACGGCTTTAAAAGAACCACTAAAACAACGGGTATATCAAACATTCCAGGTCCCATGACCCCTATTCTTAACAACCCGGAATTATCCCCAGTTATGAACAAATACTTCCTCCAAAATCTGAATACTACATCTGATTTACAAATCCACCACTTAATCTGTAATGGAAATATATTATCCCTAGACACATTAAAACGAAAACGGCCTGAGACGTCAATAAACTTCTGGAAATATTTCAAACTAAGACACTTCGTATATAGCACTCAAAAATCCTGCAACCTCTCGCAACCACTATCGCCATTTGACAACATCTGCGCTACCAAGAGTCCCACGCAACACACAATATCCACCATATACTCTCTACTTTGGACCAATACACCCAACAACGCAAGCAAGTTTTGTGCACCATGGAATAGAGACCTCAATCTAAACATAACAGAAAAACAATGGATACAAATCTTTGAGCATACCCACAAGTGATCGGTAAATGTTACAATACAAGAAAACAACTTCAAACTCCTTACACACTGGTACTGAACACCAAATATCCTTAATAAATACAACCCTAGCACAACTGATTAATGTTGGGGATGTAATCAAGAATCAGGCAGCCTCTTACACATATGGTGGGAATGCAAAGAAATTGTGCCTTTCTGGGAGAAAATATGTGAACAGATGAATAAGATCACCTCACAAAATTTAACTCTAAAACCTGAACAATTCTTACTCCATCTCCAATTTCCTTGAACCATCAAATATCGTAAATCATTCACCATGAACTTGATCAATGCAGCCAAACTCTGCATTCCCAAATCCCCCAAAACTCCATCAATTACAGATTGGTACAAACAAATCGGGAAAATAACTGAAATGGAAGAGCTGATTGCTATAGCCAATGACACACCTACCAAACACACAAAAACCTGGGCAGACTGTATCTCTTTTAAAATCTCAGACGCTTACAAAACCACAACAAACACCTAATTTGTTCTTTCAACAAGTTAGACCCACACCCCCTATCACAGACCATAAAACGCAGACCGAGAGACCTCCTATATTCCCCTTTCTACCTCCCCTCCTTTCCCTACCTTTCACCTCCCCCCCCCCATTGCTCTCATCCTTCCTGACGCATCACCCAAAAGCGCTGGCTACATGAGGGGGTTAGGAACGGTAAGAGAGCCGAATCAAGACTCAAAATACAGATACAAGATACAGAACCCACCAAGCATACATAATAAACCTATAACTTTTGCTACACCCCTTATGTTTCATTCATATATACATTAAATTAACTACAGCTGAACATATGACCTAAGAGAAATACTAAATGACTAATTACTTATATACATGTATCAATGACTCCTTAAATGCCTCTTACTCCCACATTAAGCTGGCTCCATACATCTCCACTTACCAGTTCATGATATATTGTGTAATCAAAATGTTTTATCCATGTCATTTCTGTTGTAAAACACGGCTTTTTGGATGTATTATTACATTGTATTCTGTTTATCTCTCAATAAAAGCTTTTGGAAAAAAAAAAAAAGGAAAACGGCCTTCCAAACCCGGTTTGGCCATTATGAATACCTTGTCATGTCCTTTGGACTCTGCAATGCCCCTGCCACGTTCCAGCATCTGGTAAATAATGTCTTCCAGGATTACCTGGACCTGTTCTTTGTAATTTACCTGGACGACATCCTTATCTTTTCCCCCTCACAGATATGTGAAGATCGTACTCAGTCGCCTCCGGCAACGCGGGCTGTACGCAAAGCCCAAAAAATGTGCATTTGAGTGCTCCAGTATCTCCTTCTTGGGCTTCAACACAAAGCAGAACTCTCGCTTTCACTGGACCCCCGAGGCCCAAATGGCCTTCCTGTTGCTAAGGAAATTGTTTACCTCTGCTCCTGTTCACCCCATCACCTTCTTCTCTCGTAAGCTCACAAAATAAGAGAGAAATTATGAAACTATGCTAGCTATCAAATCCACTCTATAAGAATGGCAGTACCTCCTGGAAGGAGCCTCACACCCTGTCCTGGTCTTCATGGACCATAAAAATCTCAAGTACTAAAAGACTCAAACCCCGTCAAGCGCACAGGGCACTCTTATTCTCCAGATTTCAGCTGCATATCATGTACAGGCCCGAGTCAAAAAACATTAAGCTGGATGCTTTGTCCAGAATGTTTCATGAACCTGGAGACACTTCTCCCCCAGATACAATTCTCCCTGCTCGGAATTTCTTGTTGACTCAGGAAGATCTCTTAACCCAAATCAGGCGGACTCTGGACGGGTCCACCACTCCACCGGATTCCAGAGTAAAATGAAAGACGGACTGTGGTGGTATGGTACTCAAATCTTTGTCCCCAAGGAGCAGCGTCTGACATTGCTGGAACTATGTCACAACCTAAAACTAGCCGGACATTTCGGCAGCTGCAAGACAGAGGAACTGCTGTCATGCTCGTTCTGGTGGCCTTTAGTTGACGGGGACTGCAGGAAGTATGTCGGCGCCTGTCCCACTTGCGCCTGAAACAAGACTGACAGGACCAGGGCTTGGGGCCTGCTGAACCCGCTGTCTATCCCAGAATGCCCATGGTCCCAAATCTTCATGGACTTTATAGTTGAATTGCCCCCGTCTGCAGGGTTCACTATGAATCTTTGTGGTGGTAGACAGCCTACCATCCACAGATGAATGGCCAGACAGAGAGGACCAACCAGACCCTCAAACAGTATCTCCACTGCTACTCCTCGTTCTCCCAGGACGACTGGGTCTTTCTGCTACCGGTAACCAAATTCGCCTATAACAACTCTGTCTACTCTGCCACCAAGCAATCACCATTCTGGGCGCATCTCTGCTACCACCCCACATTCCTACCTAACCTGTTACCAGAGAGTGTGGTGCCCGCCGTACAGGAAATTACCCAATTCTTGGAGTAAAATGCAAACTCCTGCAAGAAACTTTATCCCGGACCCTGCCTTTGACAGTAGGGGAGACAAGGGGAGTAAGACTACACCAGGCGATCGGGCCTGGTTGGCAACTAAGAATCTGAGGTTATCTTGTCCGTCAAAGAAACTATGGCCGAGGTGCATCAGACCCCTGCCTGTGAAAAGAAGGATCAATAGGGTGGCATATGAGCTTTATCTTCCCCTTCACTTCATATCCACCCAGTATTCCATGTAACCCTGCTGAAGCCAGTAACTATGGATCATTTCCCAGGAGGCAAGATGTCCCCACCAGTTCCAGTCTTAATGGATGGAGAGGAGGAGTTTGAGGTGGAAGCCATCCTCGACTGCAGAAAAAGAGGGAGCGTTATCCAATTCCTGGTGAAGTAGAAAGGGTACAGGCCCGAAGAAAGATCTTGGGAGCCAGAAGACAATCTTCATGCAAAAGAACTTATCGAGTCTTTCTGGAGGAATCAAGTACTGTCCATTCTACAGCATTCCTGTGACCCCCCTGTGACCTGTTTTGGGAAGCTTCCTGTTACCTGTGAACTGGCTATTCTCTGACCCTGCTTGTTATCCAACTGCACTGACCCCAGCTTGCCTTTGACTACGTTCCTGCCTGACCCTTCTATACTTCTGCTGCCCGCTTGTTGCCATCCCTACTTGTACCCGACCATCCATCTTCCTACTCCTTTTGTACTGCACCACACGCCAGCTACCGACCCGGCCTGCATCACTATTCTTCAGTCCTGCACGGGTTCTTCAGAGGACCTTCACATCCCATCAGTGAACTTGTCCAGCCCTTGTGCCCTCCTGCACTCTCAAACCACCTGTAGCTCTACCAGAGGTGCCCGATCAGGGTAGTAAGAGAGGTTGCCCACCGCATAAGCCAGACTCTACCACCAGGTACATGACAGAAATATTTAATGTTAGGGTTGGTTGATGATCTTGCTCCTACTGTAGTAATCAGGACCCTACTTACCATACTATTCTTTCATGCTAGGAAAAGGATAGTTTTGTCCTGGAAAAGCCCCTCTCCTCCCTCGGTGGAATCTTGGAAGGCATCAGTGAATAAGGCCTTAACATACTATAAAGCTACATACCTGAATAAGGGAGCTTTTCTTAAATTTGATAAAATTCAGAGGGGATGGATGGCCTCGTCTCTTACAGTGCAGGATTGATCATAAATAGGTAGCTCCACAGGTGTTACTCTCTTTAAACAGATACGTTGAGATGATATCTGTTAATCCTGGAGGACAAGTACAGCTGTTTTGGGTGATGAATGTATCTCTTAGGTGTATTTCACAATTATAAAATAGTTGGTGGGAGATGGTACTCAGCCTGATCTCTGCGCATAAGTATATGTGCAAAGGTGAAATGTGTTTTGGTGGGCGGTAGATCTGGGGTTGGTGACAAGCTACATGGGAAATGTTTCTCAGGCGTTTCAAGTACAGTAGCACTGCTTTTATTTTTGTGTTTTTTTGTGTATTTTTTATTTGACTCACTGAACTGTGGCAGGCAGCCTGGTAATGTTTGCACTGTTTATTTGTTTATAAAACAATAATAAAAAGAACCTTAGAAGAAAACCTGTAAGACCCCATACACACTATTAGATTTTCTACAAATTTTTTCCTTCAGATTTACCAACACCATATAATATGAGGTCAAATCTTTAGAGTTTCAATTTGTATGCAATCAGGCAGGCCCTTGCACTACATGGTTTTTTGTAAATCTAAAGGAAATCAGACAACAAAAGTTGTATAGCGTGTATGGGGTCTAAGAGTCTGCAATAGACTTGAGACTGGGGCAGAGGTTCACCTTCCAGCAGGACAATGACCCTAAACATACGGCCAGAGCTGCAATGGAATGGTTTAGATCAAAGCATATTCATGTATTAGAATGGCCCAGTCAAAGTCCAGACCTAAATCCAATTATAGCTTGAGCTATGTTACAAAGAATAGGCAAAAATGTAATTCTCTAGATGTGCAAAGCTGGTAGAGACATTCCCAAAAAGACCTGCAGCTGTAATTGCAGGGAAAAGTGGTTCTACAGAGTATTGATTGAGGGGCTGAATACAAATGCAAGCCACACTTTTCACATATTTATTTGTAATGTTGAAAACTATTTATCATTTTCCCTTCCACTTCCACTTATGTGCCACTTTGTCTTGGTCTATCACATAAAATCCCAATAAAATACATTTACATTTTTGGTTGTAACATGACAAAATGTGTAAAATTTCAAGGGGTATGAATACTTTTTCAGGGCACTGTAATTCCTCCCACTGATACCAATGATGGAGTACTATTTATTCCACTGATACCAATAATGGGGCAGTATTTCTCCCACTGATACAAATGATGGGGTACTATTTCTATCCATTAATACCAACGATTATGCACTATTCCTCCCACTAATAGCAATTATGGGACACTATTCCTCCTCCTACTCCTCCTACTGACCACTGACTATGTAATTTTTTTACTCCCATTAACCACCAAGCCGGAAGCATTGTTTATTCACACTGAATACAGGACATTTCCTACCACAAACTGCACCCCCACTCCCCCACCCCCACAAGTCTGAAGGATAGTACACTAGCCCTTTGTTAAGAAAGTTTGGAGACCTCTGTTTATAAAGCAGTGGTAAACCGCAATGCTTTTTTTTTTTTTTTTTTTTTTTTTTTTAAA
>BLSH010556801.1:264345-292010 GCA_018402905.1 Glandirana rugosa | reverse complement strand
TTTTTTTTTTTTTTTTTTTTTTTTTTTTAAACCTGCAAGGTAAAGTTATAATGTGCTAGTTATTGCATTGCAATTGCATAATAGCACATTGTGTGAAACTTACCTCAAAACAAAGCCCTCCAGTGATGAGCTGTCACCACTGACAGAGCTTCCATGGGCGCGGGAGCCGCTATTCACTGCACATTACTCTAAAGGAAGGGCATAGGCATGCCCTTCCTTCAGGGCGCATGCACCGGTGATGTCACTGGCCCATTCACAAGTAAATATCTCCTAAATGGTGCATGTTTAGGAGATATTTTCTGTACCTATAGGTAAGCCCCATTATACTTACCTAGATGCATCCATCTAGGTAAGTATAATGGGGGAAAAAAACCAAAACCCATACTTCTCTTATAAGCAATAATATTTAGTCAAACTTTTTCCCATGATTCTTTATTTAGATATAAAGTTTTTCACCCTTCTCTTTCTCTCATTCTTGGTTGCGCATATTGTCTTATATGTTGTATTCTGTTTTTTAATTTTATGGAGCTTACCTTTTCATAGACCTCCTTTCATATAAAGAAAGCAGACAGGAAACATATATCATTTTAGCTTTGCTGGAATCTTGCAGTGATTTTTCAGTAAAGGTCACAAAATACTGTTCATGTACAGGCAGAATTTCCATCCATCAGGATAGATTAAAGTGGAACTCCAGGCAAACAGCTCAATACACAGGTAGACAACATTGTTTACCTGTCAGAAGGATTCATATTTCTGTCTATCCAGTCTCATGATTTACACAGCTCTGCCACACAATACAGCCCTGCCTGACAGAGCAGGGGACCTAATTTCTCTCTGCTAAACATTAAAGTAGTACTTCATTTTTTTTATCTTACCTTCAACAGTGTATGGCATGTTGTCTCCTCTTATTCTTTTCATCACAGCAACATTTTGAACTATTCTCAGCTTGAATAGGCTGCCATACACTTCAGGCTGGCTAACTCTAAGCAGACTCTGCAGCCCAGCTGTCAGATGCCAAACAGAATGTTTAAAACTGCCAGAGTATGAAAACGAACTGGCAAAGCCAGATACTATAATGTAAAAGTAAAGTGTAAATACTGCATGTAACAATCTTTCAATAGTGACTAGTACATAAACAGTAGCAAGCATTTGGTACTGAATTAATATAGATGCTGAATAAAGTAGGAGAACTGTTAACATAAAAGAACCGGCAAAGCCCAATACTATAATGTAAAGGTAAAAGCTGCATATAACAATCATGCAATAGTGGCTTGCGCATAAAAAATAGCAGGTCTATAGTAGTGACATTCATATGGAATTTCAATATAGGTGTATAACACAGACCTAAAAATAGCAGAGCAATCACTGCATAACCAAGATATTTGGAATTCAGGTTTTTCCCTTTGTTGGGTATTTTTATCTTAATATATACATTCCCTTTTTCCTTCTCTTTCCTTTTCTTTTTGTGCTTTTATTTCTTTAGTTTTTTTCCCTTTTGTTTCATTATGATATTTTTACTTTTATCTTTTGACTATGGTATATAATCCTCTCTCACCTCTAGCAGCTGAGCAACATGATAGATCAATTAACATGATCCGATTTTTTGCTCATGCGGTGGGTGGAGTTTGTTCCCTATTTCTCCTATATATATAGTATGTGTGTCATTTTATCTCTGTGCTGTGACCAAGGCTGTATGCCAAAATGCATTAGCTGTTTGTATCTTTTAACATGTACTAATAAAAGCCCCAGTAGAAGTCTAATAAGACGAAACGCGTTGGGTGATTGTGAGCCCCACATCTTCTCCATTGCGCCATTTTATATCTGGAATTCCATATTGCTGTTTTATCTGCTTGAAAATGTAAATACGACCTTTTAAGAAATAAATTCCCTGTTATACGGAGTTATGCTATGTGCGGACTTTCATTTTATATGGATGGACCATTGCTGGCTTCCTGTTTATGAGGAATGGTTTGACGGTTTGGATCATAATCTATCCTGATGACCGTTTTGACTGCTGGTGTCCATGGAGCATGCTGATCCACTGTTAACTACAAGGATTAATCTCACATGCTGGTTACCCGCTTACCTCTGGTTAGAGTGTTTAACTATATATGGTGGTGGATACACTTGTTTACAGTGGAGCACTATGAAGCACTGATTATTTGTATGTATTTATCACAGCCTTCCACATTTTTTTAACTGGATTTAATTGTGGTGATCTCATAAGGACACTTTTACATTTTTTCGTTTTTTTTCCACCTTCTTAGGTTGCTTACAGGTTCCATTTATTCAACCTTTGTTGAGACATTATTGAACTTTTCATTTTATGGTTATAGCGCTACACTGTTTATGTTTTTCTGTTATTCACAATTCTGTTAAAGTTGTGGTGTCAGCTGCTTAAACCATTTTTGGATGCGCAGTATTGCTACTTTTAACCTAATTCAATTGTTGCCTTAGTGTGAGGACACAATAGCCAGAGCACCCTATTTTGGACTCTATCATTATGTGCAGGAGGATCCTTTGGTAAGAGCGCTGCAATCTTTTGTCTTTCATCTTCATCCAGACCGGCCCACTTTAATTTTGCAAACTCGCACAAAAACAGGTAACCTATAGCCAAGAGTTCCCGACCAACCCCAGGCCTTGGAACTTAGTGCTAATAATGGTCATTTGTAATACGGAGACCCAGAGCTTTTTGGGTGTCACGTGGTGACATTGGTGAAGGATTAATGCTGGATTTGAAATATACCAGTTTTGGGACACTTTGATGGACAGCTTCAGGAAAATGATTTTTTTCTTTTATAATTTTTCTTTTATATTTTGGGACTTATTTAGCACATGCATTTTTTTCAGAGTATCTATTTTGCACTGTACTCTGCTAACACTTATGCACTTTTCTGATGTGGGTGCGCTGCTTAAAACATTTGTTCTACATGTTTTCCATTTATGCACTGATTCACTTTAAGCAGCAGCACATTTTGATGTTTAATATTGGATTATTATAGTGATTGTTGTCACTTTTAGGAGCACAATTGTACTGAGCGCTGTGTTTTTCTATTTTATTACATTTGAGTGAGGGATGTACTCAATTTTTATTTCCAGCGGTTTAGACATTAATAAGTTATAACCACTCCACAAATCCTTAAATTTCTGCCAGCATCCCTATTTGCAATGTTTGAGAGGTATTCCCCCGGTACGATAATTGGGACTTTAGTGGCAGTTTTGACAAGTAGACAACTGAGGTTTATATAAAAATTAGAAAATCTTATTGTACAAAATACATATTAAAACATATTAGTGCATACCTCACCATAAAATCACAGTACAGTATATGTTTCGTAACAAAAGCTTGAAACTTCCTTCTATGATGTGTGCCCTACATGTTCAGGAGAGTAATCCCTTCTTCAGGGGCTACACCGTACATCACAGATGAAGGACATCAAGATTCTACAAAGTAGCCACACATTAACACACAATAATGATTGACAATGTATCACAAAGTGTCATGAAACCACAATAAACATTCATGTCTTCTCTGTTGTCTACCTTGCTGCATGTGTCCAGTTAGAGGCTGGGCCTCCCTCACCTGTGTGCTTTAGTAAGCCCTCCTATTCTGGGCTCCACCCCAGGCCCTAATTAGGAACATTCTATAACACCTGGCAGTGCAAGCCTGCAATGCCGATCAATCTTGTGTGTAATTAGCTTTGTGTGTGGTTCTTCCTGTCGTATGCTCTGTGTCTATTTCCGGTTACTGATCTTTGGCTTGTTCTGACTATCCCTGCCTGACTGATACCCCGATCTTCGGCTTGTTCCCTGGTTATCCCTGTGTTAGGAGAAGATTGGCCATTTTTGCACGGGCTGGAAACGGCGCCAAACACTGGTAATTAATCCCCCTGCACCTGTCAGTAGGTGCTTTCAGTTCTACAGTGTCTGAGTACCTGTGAGCACCAGCTCTAGTCCTGTGACCTGTTCCTGTGTTCGTCACCTGTTTTCCTGATCCGACCTGGCTTGACCTGACCTGCTGATTATCTGCCTGCACTGACCCCAGCTATCCATGACCATCCGATTGTCTGACCCCTCTGTACTTCTGCTGCCAGTCTGTTAACAAACTTTGCTTGGACTTTGACCACTCTCTTGCCTGATCCCTTGTACTGCACAGGAGAAAGAAAGACGCACCCACTCGAAGCCCCGGCCAACCACAAACCCTCAATCCACCTTTATTGGGTGCTAGCTCCGTCACAGCACTGGTGAAGGAAACGAAGATTCTTCAGACAGCCGCACTCCAATAAATTGCTTTTATTATCGCATAGTTATGCAGGTACAGTCAAATCCCAACAGAGACAACGCCAGGTGTAACAGCTAACACGCTTCCCGTCCCAAAATGATGCTTACTCATAGCTATGAGTAAGCGTCATTTTGGGACAAGAAACGCGTTAGCTGTTACACCTGGCATTGTCTCTGTAGGGGTTTGACTGTACCTGCATAACTATGCGATAATAAAAGCAATTTATTGGAGTGCGGCTGTCTGAAGAATCTTCGTTTCCTTCACCCTTGTACTGCACAGCCCGCCAGTTGCCGACCCAGCCTGCACGACCACCCTTCTGACCTGCACGACCACCTGGAGTTTCACACCACCACCAGTGACCATCCAGCCCTCGTGCCATCCCGCACTCCGGGGCTTCCTGTCTACTCTACCAGGGGTTCCTGAATCGGGTGCGCAAGAGCGGTTGTTCCCTGCATAAGTCAGACTCCACCACCAGGACCATGACAGTAATGGACAGCCATGTCCGAGTCTGCACAGGGAACACCCTCTGCTATGGATGAGCTGTGTGTCCATTTGGCCGGGCTCACGCAAGCCGCGAAGAACCTGCAAGACGGCTATACCATGCTGGAGGAGCAAGTGCGTGAGCTTTCCACCCCCTCTGCATCTGGAAGTGGAGCTGCAGTGGCCCGCACCATTGTGGCACTGCCATCTGAGCCTAAGGTCCCCTTGCCTGACAAGTTTGTGGGGGATCAAAGCAAGTTCAGGGCCTTCCACAGCTCTTGTGAGCCATACTTCGGTCTGCAGCCGTGCACCTTTTCTTTGGAAGCCACTAAGGTGGGGCTGGTGATTTCCCTGCTGCAAGGTGAACCCCAGACCTGGGCCCATCGGCTCTGGGAACAAAGAGCACCTCAAGTTGCAACCCTGAATGCCATGGCCAGGCTATACCAGGATCCCCACCTCGCAGCCACGGCCGAGGCCACCCTGCATGCCCTGCAGCAGGACCGGTGCACTGCTGAGGACTCTGTGGCAGTTCAGGCACTGGAGTGCTGACACAGCGTAGAATGAGGCAGCACTCTGCTATCAATTTTGCATGGGACTATCAGAGCCATTGAAGGATGAGCTCACCCGTGTCGGGGTGCCTGCAACCCTGGACACTCTGATAAACCTGCCCATTCAAATAGACCGGAGGCTCAGGGAACGCCGGGCTGAGCGAGCTGCCGGAACACCCGCAGTCCCACATCTGACCTGGATGATGCCCCGGGTCCCTAGCAACACGGCTCCTGCACCAGTCCAGTCCGCACCAGCAGACCTGCCTGAGCCAATGCAGATTGGCCTCCTACACCCGTCTCGCACCCCGGAGGAGAGACAGCGGCGCTGGACGTTGAATCTGTGTCTTTACTGCGGGGAGCCTGAACAGATGGTGAGGACCTGCCCTGCCAAAGCTGGTAAGTGGCACCACCAGGCCAGCCGGGATGCTAACTCTGTCAGTAATAATGTGTCTCACCAGACTCTCCTTGTTTCTTTGCAGTTGCCTGGAGGGAGCATCCAGGTTCCAGCAATCATTGATTCTGGGGCGTGTAGCTGCTTTGTGGATCAGACTTTTGCTATGCCACACCAAATGCCCCTCTCCCCAAGATGCATAAAATGACTGTTCGCCTGGCCGACGGGACGGCCATTAAATACGGCCAGGTAACCATGAAAACCCAGCCTATACCCGTATCCACAGCCGAGGGGCACCAAGAGCTGCTTATCCTCGATGTCATTGCCTCACCTCTGTTCCCCATCATCTTGGGGCTTCCTTGGCCCTGGGCACATAGACCTAACATAAACTGGTCCTCTGGGCATATACAATTTCCATCCCCATACTGTGGTCAACACTGCCTGCTCCCATCCCGGAATGTTGGCCCCTCACTCCTAAGCCTGGACTCTGAGCCCGACCCAGAAACCCGTCAAGCAGTGCCCTCAGCCTACCATGAGAACCTTGATGTCTTTAGTAAGAAGAGGGCAGACCAACTACCACCACACAGGTCCTACGACTGCCCCATTGAGTTGCTTCCTGGAATTGAGGTCCCTTTCGGCTGCATCTACCCATTGTCTGAACTTGAGTTGGCTGCCCTCAAGGCCTATTTAGATGAAAACTTGGCCAAAGGGTTCATCTGACCCTCTACATCCCCTGCCGGGGCAGGCATCTTCTTTGTTGAAAAGAAGGGCCATAGACTACAGAGATCTGAACCAGATCATGGTCAAAAACCACTATCCTCTTCCACTGGTTCCAGAACTCTTTTGAGAGGCTTGGGTCGGCCACCGTGTTTACCAAGTTAGACCTCCGAGGGGCTTACAACTTGATTCGCATCTGAGAGGGCGACGAGTGGAAGACTGCCCTCTGGACTCGTTTTGGCCACTACGAGTATCTTGTCCTGCCCTTCGGACTCTGCAATGCCCCAGCTACCTATCAGCACCTGGTCAATGATGTATTCCAAGATTATGTGGACCTTTTCGTCATCATATATCTGGATGATATTTTGATTTTTCCTCCTCCTTGGAAGAGCACCGCCAACATGTTCACTGTGTCCTCAGCCGCTTGCGGCAACACAGACTGTACGCTAAGACTGAAAAATGCACCTTCGAGCGCTCCAGCATTCCCTTTCTTGGATTAATCTTGTCTGTCACTGGAATTACAATGGACCCTCAGAAGGTCACAGCTATTCTGGACTGGCCAGCACCTGTGGATAAGAAAGGGGTCCAATGTTTTGTAGGTTTCTCTAACTTTTATAGGAAATTCATCAGGGGATTCTCAGCCATCATCACCCCCATTACCCAAGTTACAAAACAGGGTCAGCGGTTCCACTGGTCATCTGAGGCGCAAGACGCCTTCCAATCATTGAAGAAACTCTTCACCACAGCACCCATTTTGAAGCATCCGGATGCTACTCTGCCATATTTCAAGGAGATGGATGCTTCTGAGACAGCTGTGGGAGCAGTCCTTTCCCAGCGACAGGGAGCTAAGGCACTCCTCCACCCTCTAGCCTTCATCTCCCGCAAACTCTCTGCTCCGGGGAGGAATTATGATGTCAGGGATAGGGAGTTGTTGGCCATCAAGGCCGCTTTGGAGGAATAGCGCAATCTTTTGGAGGGAGCCCAGCACCCTGTCCTGATATATACAGACCACAAAAATCTAGAGTACCTCAGAACGGCTAAAAGGCTCAAACCTCGCCAGGCTCGTTGGGCGCTCTTCTTCTCTAGATTCCAGTTTCATTTGACATACTCACCGGAAGCTAAAAACACCAAACCCAATGCTATAACCCGTATGTTTTCAGAGCCTGGAACATCTGCTCGCCCGACACCATCCTGCAGCCTAGGAATTTCTTGCTCACCCAGGATGACTTACTTTCCCAGATTCGGAGAACCTCAGCCTGCTCACCTGGATCACCTGGCCAAGGGCTGACCTGGAAGGATGGTCTCTGATGGCATCAAAATCAAATCTACGTACCCAAGGAGCTACGCTCTGCCATTTTAAAGCTCTGTCATGATCATAAATTAGCCAGGCACTTCGGCACACGGAAGACCGCCAAGCTCACGATATGCTCCTTTACTCTCTGAGGACTGCCTGGTCTATGTCCGCTCCTGCTCTACCTGCGCCAGAAACAAAATGGACAAAACCAAGGCCTGGGGGGCTATTAAAACCACTTCCTATTCCTGACCGGCCATGGTCAAAGATATCAATGGACTTTATTGTGGAGCTGCCCCCAGCCAAAGGGTACACCACCATTTTCGTAGTGGTGGATAGAATGACAAAATGGCACATTTTCTCCAGATGAAGGGCACCCCCACTGCAAAGGAGACCTCAGAGACCTCAGAGATCTTTATTAGAGAGATTGTCCGACTACCTGGCATTCCAGACAACATAGTGTCCGACCGGGGGGTTCAGTTCACCTCATGGTTCTGGAGAGCCCTCTGTTCTGCCCTGGATATCGACCTTTCATTTTCAACAGCATATCATCCCCAAACCAACGGCCAGACTGAGAGGACAAACCAAACATTGGAACAATACCTCCGCTGTTTCTCGACCTACTCTCAGGATGACTGGTGCACGCTGTTACCCTTGGCAGAATTTGCCTAGAACAACTCGGTGCATTCCGCAACAAATCAATCACCCTTTTGGGCCAATTACAGCTTCCACCCCACGGTGCTTCCCAGCTTAGCAGATGAGATCGCAGTACCAGCAGTGCACGAGTCCGCTCAATTTTTCAGGTCTAACTGGAAGCTCTTGCAAGAGACACTTGCCAAAACGCAAGAAGCAACCAAAGCCGCCTTTGACAGGAAAAAAACGGGGTAAGCTCAATTTCCAGCCTGGCAACAAGACATGGCTATCTACAAAAAACCTGAAGATATCATGCCCGTCCAAAAAGCTGGGCCCACGGTTTATTGACTCCTACTCTATTAAGAAGAAAATCAACCAGGTCTCCTATGAGTTGGAACTCCCACCGTTCCTCCGGATACACCCAGTATTTCATGTGTCCTTTCTGAAGCTGGTGGCCCCGGATCCCTTCCCCAATAGAGCTCCCGCTCCCCCTGCCCCTGTCCTGATTGATGGAGAAGAGGAATTCGAGGTCGAGTCAATACTCGACTGCAGGAAGAGGGGCAGCAGGATCCAGTATCTTGTAAAATGGAAAAATGGAAGGGCCAGAAGAGAGCTCTTGGGAGCCTGAAGCTAACCTTCATGCTGACGGCTGTATCCAGACCTTCAAGGATAACAATCCCGCCAAGCTGGGCATCCAGAGGCTGCCCCTTGGGGGGGGGCAGTGTTAGGAGAAGATTGGCCATTTTCTGGACCTTTTGTGCCTGTGTGTGCGCCTACGTGTGTTCGCACGCACCAGTAACGGCGCCAAACGCTGGTATTTAATCCCCCTGCACCTGTCAGCAGTTTTCCTGATCCGACCTGGCTTGACCTGGCCTGCTGATTATCTGCCTGCACCGACCCCGGCTATCCAAGACCATCCAATTGTCTGACCCCTCTGTACTTCTGCTGCCAGTCTGTTAACAAACTTTGCTTGGACCTTGACCACTCTCTTGCCTGATCCCTTGTACTGCACAGCCCGCCAGTTGCCGACCCAGCCTGCACGACCACCCTTCTGACCTGCACGACCACCTGGAGTTTCACACCACCACCAGTGACCATCCAGACCTCGTGCCATCCCGCACTCCGGGACTTCCTATCTACTCTACCAGGGGTCCCTGAATCGGGTGCGCAGGAGCGGTTGTTCCCTGCATAAGTCAGACTCCATACCAGTACCGTGACACCCTGCCTGCCTGATACCCCGATCTTTGGCTTGTTCTCTGTTTATCCCTGCCTGCCTGATACCCCGGTCTTCGGCTGCTGGAGGCCCTGACCCTTTGCAAAGTCACTGACTATCCTTTGCTGTTCCTGTGCTGCTGCTTCCTCTCTTCCATCTGTAGCCAGCCGAGCATTAGCTAAGGGACTCTGGGGGCCGTGACCTGGATCCAGTTGCAGCCAAATCCATCCTCATCACCAGAGGCTCTGGCGAATACCTACTGGTTCTTAGACTCCACACCCTGGGGAAACAGATGCACTAGCTCCCTGTGTTTCAGTATCTGTACCAGCCAGAACTCATTAGTAGCAGTCAGCTATAGGTCCACAACCTTAGCGGTGTGCTTTGCAACCCTTGGTGCGATTCGCACCCCAGTGGTGCGTACCTGTCACCTGACACCCAGTGTCGTGACACAGACAATAGACTCAATTAGCAGAATCTTACCAGTACATGCAACCATCTGTACAACAGCAAAAGAGCCACCATGAATTGTGGAAGAGAGAGATGATGGGTTCCTCACAGATATCCCTTTTGGAGCTGACTAGCAGCACCATCCTAGATGGCTCCCCAGTGCCGGCAGCTCTCATACAGCCCCAGCCCATGATGGTCTCATACTTTGAGGACGTGCTTTCACCATTGCTGTGTAACTATTTAATGACCATGTTTGTGCCATACTATCATG
Organism: Glandirana rugosa; assembly: GCA_018402905.1. Taxonomy (NCBI): domain Eukaryota; kingdom Metazoa; phylum Chordata; class Amphibia; order Anura; family Ranidae; genus Glandirana; species Glandirana rugosa. The sequence goes on along the minus strand of BLSH010556801.1, from coordinate 281,737 downwards.
CTTTTAGATGGTTCAATAACAAATTGGGCTCATACAGTCCTTTCTCCCTCCTTGGCTTGTTTACTAATTTATTTAATTGTTTATAGCCTGCATTCCAGGTTCCAGGTCCAGAGCCAGGTTAGGTATGGTATATAGTGCCAGGTTGGGGTGATATACAGCCCGGTTAGGGTGGTATATAGTGCCAGGTTAGGTGATATAGAGCCAGGTTAGGTGATATAGTGCCAGGTTAGGGTGGTATAGAGCCAGGTTCGGGTGGTATATAGTGCCAGGTTAGGATGATATAGAGCCAAGTTAGGGTTGTGTATAGTGCCAGGTTATGTGATATAATGCCAGGTTAGGGTGATATAGAGCCAGGTTAGGGTGGTATATAGTGCTAGGTTAGGTGATATAGAGCCAGGTTAGGGTGGTATATAGAGCCAGGTTTGGGTGGTATATAGAGCCAAAATAGGGTGGTAGATAGAGCCAGGTTAGGGTGGTATATAGTGCCAGGTTAGGTGATATAGAGCCAGGTTAGGGTGGTATAGAGCCAGGTTAAGATGGTATATAGTGCCAAGTTAGGGTGATATAGAGCCAGGTTAGGGTGGTATATAGTGCAAGGTTAGGTCATATAGAGGCAGATTAGGGTGTTATATGGTTCCAGGTTAGGGTGGTATATAGTTCCAGGTTTGGATGGTATATAGTGCCAGGTTGTGGTGATATAGTGCCAGGTTAGGTGATATAGTGCCAGGTTAGGTGATATAGAGCCAAGTTAGGTGATATAGTACCAGGTTAGGGTGATATAGAGCCAAGTTATGGTGGTATATAGTGCCAGGTTAGGGTGATATAGAGCCAGGTTAGGGTGATATAGAGCCAAGTTAGGGTGGTATATAGAGCCAGGTTAGGGTGGTATATAGAGCCAAAATAGGGTGGTATATAGAGCCAGGTTGGGTGGTATATAGTGCCAGTTTAGGTGATATAGAGCTGGGTTAGGGTGGTATACAGAGCTAGGTTAGGGTGGTATATAGTGCCAGGTTGGGTGATAAAGAGCCAGGTTTCTGTGATATATAGAGCCAGGTTAGGGTGGTGTATAGTGCTAGGTTATGTGATATAGAGCCAGTTTAAGGTGGTATATAGAGCCAGGTTAGGATGGTATATAGTGCCAGGTTAGGTGATATATAGCCAGGTTAGGGTGATATAGAGCCAGGATAGGGTGGTATATGGTGCAAGGTTAGGTGTTAAAGAGCCAGGTTAGGTGATATAGTGCCAGGTTAGGGTGATATAGAGCCAGGTTAGGGTGGTATATAGTGCCAAGTTAGGGTGATATAGAACCAGGTTAGGTGATGTAGTGCCAGGTTAGGGTGCTATAGAGCCAAGTTAGGGTGGTATATAGTGCCAGGTTAGGGTGGTATATAGAGCCAAAATTGGGTGGTATATAGAGCCAGGTTTGGGTATAGTGCCAGGTTAAGTGTTATAGAGCCGGGTTAAGGTGGTATAAAGAGCCAGGTTAGGGTGGTATATAGTGCCAGGTTAGGTGATATAGAACCAGGTTAGGGTAATATAGAGCCAGGATAGGGTGGTATATATTGCCACGTTAGGTGATATAGTGCCAGGTAGGGACGAGCCCCCGGTTCGAGTCGAACGCATGTTTGACTCGGACATCAGGGGTTCGTCCGTTTGCGCCATTGTGAACATTATGGGGCGTTGGCGGGAACTTTGCACACCCCATTATGCATTCCAATGGTGGCAGAATGCCACTCACTGATTGGCCAAAGCATGCACATGACCTGCATGTATTGGCTAATCAGCGGGCAGCCTTCTGTGAGAGCTATGTTTGGCTAAAGGCAGGGTGCCTTTAGCCAATCACTGCTCAACAGCCTCAATCCACGCCCCACACTATATAAAGCCGCTTGTACAGTGGCTCTATGTAGTGTGTGTTGGCAGCGGTGCTGGAGTGATTAGATAGACAGTTTAGGTTGCGGATTGCAGGCAGTTTAGCTAGATAGCCAATTGTGAAAAAAAAAAAGATAAAAAGATAGATTGTATATAGATAGCCCTATCTATCTATTAGTCAGTTAGTGCAGGCAGGTTAGTGTTGGGAAATATATACTAGATAGATAGGACTTCCTGTGTACAGTCAGGCAGTGCAAGAATATACCCTCCTAGTATATATATATATAATGCAATGCTTTTAGTGTAGTAGACTATATACAGCTAATTCAATGTATAGTATATAGCATCCGTTTAGGCAGTGCAAGAATATATATATATATATATATATATATATATATATATATATATATATATATTCGGTCTAGTGTATACATATATATATATATATATATATATCTCAGTGTATTCGGGGTGTACATACGATATATAGTACACTTGACGTGGTGTATTAAAATATATACAGCCTGGTATATATATATATATATATATACAGTCAGGTCCATAAATATTGGGACTGGGACATCGACACAATTCTAATCTTTTTGGCTCTATACACCACCACAATGGATTTGAAATGAAACGAACAAGATGTGCTTTAACTGCAGACTTTCAGATTTAATTTGAGGGTATTTGCAAATCAGGTGAACGGTGTAGGAATTACAACAGTTTGTATATGTGCCTCCCACTTTTTAAGGGACTAAAAGTAATGGGACAATTGGCTGCTCAGCTGTTCCATGGCCAGGTGTGTGTTATTCCCTCATTATCCTATTTACAAGGAGCTGATAAAAGGTCCAGAGTTCATTTTAAGTGTGCTATTTGCATTTGGAATCAGTTGCTGTCAACTCTAAATATGAGATCTAAAGAGCTGTCACTATCAGTGAAGCAAGCCATCATTAGGCTGAAAAAACAAAACAAACCCATCAGAGAGATAGCAAAAACATTAGGTGTGTCCAAATCGACTGCTTGGAACATCCTTAAAAAGAAAGAACGCACTGGTGAGCTCAGCAACACCAAAAGACCTGGAAGACCACGGAAAACAACTGTGATGGATGACCAAAGAATTATTTCCCTGGTGAAGAAAACACCCTTCACAACAGTTGGCCAGATCAAGAACGCTCTCCAGGAGGTAGGTGTGTGTGTCAACAATCAAGAGAAAACTTCACCAGAGTGAATACAGAGGTTTCACCACAAGATATAAACCATTGGTGAGCCTCAAAAACAGGAAGGCCAGATTAGAGTTTGCCAAACAACATCTAAAAAAAGCCTTCACAATTCTGGAACAACATCCTATGGACAGATGAGACCAAGATCAATTTGTACCAGAGTGATGGGAAGAGAAGAGTATGGAGAAGGAAAGGAACTGCTCATGATCCAAAGCATACCACCTCATCAGTGAAGCATGGTGGTGGTAGTGTTATGGCGTGGACATGTATGGCTGCCAATGGAACTGGTTCTCTTGTATTTATTGATGATGTGACTGCTGACAAAAGGAGCAGGATAATTTCTGAAGTGTTTCGGGCAATATTATCTGCTCATATTCAGCCAAATGCTTCAGAACTCATTGGATGGCGCTTCACAGTGCAGATGGACAATGACCCGAAGCATACTGCGAAAGCAACCAAAGAGTTTTTTAAGGGAAAGAAGTGGAATGTTATGCAATGGCCAAGTCAATCACCTGACCTGAATCCGATTGAGCATGCATTTCACTTGCTGAAGACAAAACTGAAGGGAAAATGCCCCAAGAACAAGCAGGAACTGAAGACAGTTGAAGTAGAGGCCTGGCAGAGCATCACCAGGGATGAAACCCAGCGTATGGTGATGTCTATGCATTCCAGACTTCAGTCTGTAATTGACTGCAAAGGATTTGCAACCAAGTATTAAAAAGTGAAAGTTTGATTTATGATTGTTAATCTGTCCCATTACTTTTGGTCCCTTAAAAAGTGGGAGGCACATATACAAACTGTTGTAATTCCTACACTGTTCATCTGATTTGGATGTAAATACCCTCAAATTAAAGCTGAAAGTCTGCAGTTAAAGCACATCTTGTTTGTTTCATTTCAAATCCATTGTGGTGGTGTATAGAGCCAAAAAGATTAGAATTGTGTTGATGTCCCAATATTTACGGACCTGACTGTGTATATATATATATATATATATATATATATATATATACACACACAGCGTATTGAGTGTACACTATATATCAGTGCATTCGGGGTGTACATACGGTATATAGTACACTTGACGTGGTGTATTAAAATATATACAGCCTGGTTTATATAAATATATATATACACAGCGTATTGAGTGTACACTATATATATCAGTGCATTCGGGCATGTACAGTATATAACACACTACTTGATGTGGTGTCTTAAAATATATACAGTCTAGTGTATACATATATACACACACAGTGTATTGAGTGTACACTATATATCAGTGCATTCGGGGGTGTACGGTACTTGACGTGGTGTCTTAAAATATATACAGCCTATTGTATACAGATATACATGCAGTGTATTGAGTGTACACTATACATCAGTGCATTCGGGGGTGTACAGTATATAGCACACTACTTGACGTGGTGTTTTAAAATATATACAGACTAGTGAATACATATATACACACAATGTATTGAGTGTACACTATATATCAGTGAATTCGGGGGGAAAGGTATATAACACCCTACTTGACGTGGTGTCTTAACATGTATACAGTCTAGTGTATACATATATACACACAGTGTATTGAGTGTACACTATATATCAGTGCATTTGGGGGTGTACACTATATAGCACACTACTTGACGTGGTGTCTTAAAATATATACTGTCTAATAAAAATAGATAAAACAATCCTGCACTTAAGTCAATTTAAATGAAATAAAATTAATTGAAACAAATTAACTACAAAATATTAAAAATAAATAGTTAAATCATGAGACCTGTGCAGCTAACAGATTGGTCAAGGTGTAACCACATGTGACCAGGAAGCTAACTAGCGGCCGCCATCTTGGTGATTGGATGCCGGGAGTTTTTATATAGTTGATCATGCTTCTTTTATCTTCCTAAACGTGAGTGTGAATTTTGTATTGCTTATTAAAGCTGGTTGTACAATCTACACTATTGGAAACGTATGTTTTTTATGGCCATCCATCGAGAATTGTGTATCAAGCCATGACCCCCTGGAGCAATATGAGGGATTTTTCCTGTTGTATGTGAGGGACCTTTGATGCTTCCACCAATTGGATTGATCACTTGAGGCATACACTGACCCCCCGTAATAAGGGGTCGGTGCGTTCTGGTGAGGAGCCTGGTGTGGTGGTGTCACGGGTGATCGTCTGCACTGTAGATGCTTGTATATTACTATCAACTGAGAAGGACTTCTCCTGGGACTTTACATCATTTGATTTTTTCACTGATATCTTTGAACTGTGCACTGCAGTTTTAAATACATATACTGCTAGTGTATACATATATAAACACAGCGTATTGAGTGTACACTATATATCAGTGCATTCAGTGGTGTACGGTATATAGCACACTACTTGACGTGGTGTCTTAAAATATATACAGTCTAGTGTATACATATATACACACAGCGTATTGAGTGTACACTATATATCAGTGCATTCGGGGGTGTAAGGTATATAGTACAGTGTAGTGCAGTGTTAAAAAAAAATACCCATCATGTCAGGAAGGCAACAAAGGAGAGGCAGACGCTCCGAGGCCACTAAAAGAGGGCAACCAGCTTCTGTGTCTTCCGTGAAAAGTAGTGGTGGTGGACGTGGTGCATCCTTTGCAGGCGGGTCACGCTTGTCCTTTTTTTCTGCTGTTAGACGTGCTATTGAGCCACAACATGCAGAAGAGTTGGTGGAGTGGATAACAAAGCCGTCCTCATCCTCCTCCTCCTCTGTCACCCAGGCTCATAGGAGTTTGCCTTCCAACGTACCTGGCAATTCGGCCTATTCCACCGGATCCTTCTCCACAGTTACTCCTTCTGTAGCCCCACCATCATGCAAGGAGTAGTCACCTGAGTTATTCAAGCATAGTGTCGGTTACATGCTGATGGAGGATGCGCAGCAGTTTTAAGGCTCCAATGTTGGTTCCCAGGTTGAGGAAGGGAGTAGCGTGAGCCTAGAGACAGGGGGTGCCGCAAAAGGACAAGAAACTAGCAGTCATGTTCCCCCAGCTGCAGCATACTGCCAAGTTTGCTCCAGTGACGAGGAGGGAGGGGATGATGAGTACACGGACTGTACTTGGGTGCCTGAGAGAAGAGAGGAGGAAAGTGTGGAGGAGGAGGCACAACTCCAACAAGGCAGGATGTCCTCCAGGGGCCAGCTTAAGGGCAGCCACCCAATTGCATCAGGCCACAGAGCTCCACAGGTGTAGTGCACTGCTGCCTCCTTGCCAACTTGAAAAATGTCTTTGGTGTGGGCATTTTTCAGCACATGTGCAGTAGATCACACCGTTGCCATTTTCAATCTATGTCTGAAGCGAGTCAAGCGCGGCCAGGACTCCAGCTGCTTGGGCACTACTGTCTTGACAAGACATATGACAACCAGCCATGCAGTCCGTTAGCAAGAGTACCTGAAAAACCCACACCAGAAAACAAGATGGACTTCTCCTTGCTTCTCATCTGGGATCTTAACCCCTACTATACCTGCAGTCCTCTCCAAAAGCTGCACTGAGAGGAATGAAGGTGTAGCAACGCATGCCACAACTAGTACTTGCAGCCAATCTGCTAGCAGTACACCAGGTGAATTCAACAGGCAAATATCCCTACCCCAGTTGCTGAACCGTAAAAAGAAATACTGTCCCAGCCATCCACATGCTCCGCGTCTTAATGCTAGCTTGGCCAAATTGCTAGCTGTCCAACTGCTGCCTTTTCAGCTGATAGACTCTACCCCCTTTCGTGAATTTGTAGAATGTGCTGTCCCACAGTGGCAGGTTTCCAAAAGACATTTCTTTTCATGTAAGGCCATTCCAGCACTCTACCTGGTGGCAATATTTTGACCTCGTTCGACAGTGCGGTCAGCAGCAGGGTTCATATTACCACTGACTCATGGTCCAGTAAGCCCGGTCAGGGACGTTACCTTTCCTTCACGGCGCACTGGGTAACTCTGCTGGCATCTGGGAAGGATGCAGGACAGGGTTCAGTTTTGGAAATAGTTCCACCACCACGCCTCCAAAAAGCTGTTGGTGATTTTGCCACATCCGCCTCCTCCACCCCCTTCTCTTCTTCTACCTCTGTGGCCTCTTCTGCAGAATTGTGCTCTGAACCTGCAGTGCTCCCTAAGCGTTCAAGGGGCTATGCAAGCAGTGAGGCTAAAAGATGCTATGTGGTGCTCGAGTTAGTCTGTCTTGTGGACAGGAGCCACACTGGGGAAGAGATTCTTTCAGCTCTGTGGGGCCATGGCAGCTTGAGCCAGGAGTGGTTGTATGCGACAATGGCACCAACCTTCTCTCTGCCCTCCGACTGGGACAATTGACACATGTTCCATGCTTGGCACACGTCTTGAATTTGGTGGTGCAGCATTTCTTGATCAGGTACCCAGGCATACCAGATATCCTGAGGCAGGCCAAAAAAGTCTGTGGTCATTTCCGGAGTTCATACAATGCCAGTTCAGAACAAATTATACTGCGCAATCAGTATATTAATAAAGTGCCAAAATTATATATGTGTCACATCACTACAACTACTCAAAATGTCCCCAGCACCTGACCTGTGACCTCTGGGAGGGCACAGGTCAGGTGCTGGGGACTGTGCTGTCTTCTGTCCTCCACATTGACAGACCTGTAGAAGAGGTGCAGTGCTGCAGTGACCACTGGAAGGAGGGTGACACGTGAGCGGCAACAAGCAGCACAGTCCCGTGGAGGTCTTATATGTGGTAGTGTAGAACACACAGAGACGTCCTTAAAGAAAAAAGGCATTACAATTTATGGGATTGATGATAAAAAAGCGCAATTTTGTACTATCAAGAGGGAGCATTATAAGCGCAAACAACATAATATAAACCGTAAAGGGGAAGCGGTATGATAAATTATAATGGAATACAATAAATGTGTGTACCACAATAGGTACTCATCAGATGGTAGCATAGTCCAAGAATGTGTGTTCATGATAGGTGATACAGTCCAGAAGTTTGAAGGGTTTTCAACTAGTGGGGATGCGTCATGTCAGAAGCAGAATCATCTTCTATACAAAAGAGCAGAGGAAAAAGGCATGCACGCCTCTAAGTGTAAACTGTATGTGGTATACTGTATATAGTAAAGATAATGGTTAGAGGTACTCACAGACATGGAGAAGAAAATCGCATGGCAGTGTCAGCCACTGCTGCCTATATCCAGGTGACTGGTGGTAATGCTTAGGTGGTGGCATCAGAAGCGTGGAGGTAAAAAATCGCATGGCAGTGTGAGCCACTGCGAGCTATGTCCAGGTGCTAGAAGCGTGACAGTGTCCAAAGAGACTCGCCTGCTCCCAGGGGGAGGGGAAGTAATCACTGGTTGGCCAACTCTGTCCTCTCGCTGCCCAGAAGGGACCCGGACCCTGAGCCTCACTGGAAGTCAAGCTGCACCACTCCACTTGGACCACAGGGAGCGCCGGAAACCACCGGCATCCACCTCACCACCAATCGGAGCCAGCCAGCCAGCCAGTGACTACTTCCCCTCCCCCTGGGAGCAGGCGAGTCTCTTTGGACACTGTCACACTTCTAGCACCTGGACAATAGCTCGCAGTGGCTCACACTGCCATGAGATTTTTTTACCTCCACGTTTCTGATGCCACCACCTAAGCATTGCCACCAGTCACCCACATATAGCCCGCAGTGGCTGACACTGCCAAGCGATTTTCATCTCCATGTCTGTGAGTACCTTTAACCATCATCTTTACTATATATATATACCATATACGGTTTACACTTAGAGGCGTGCATGCCTTTTTCCTCTGCAATTTTGTACTATCAAGTTGAGAGTTCTGAGAGCATGAGTGGGGGTTACACTAGCGCAGAAGCCCATTTGGCGGTGTGTGAGAGACCCACCAGACTGACCCCAGCTGCACATTTTGAGCACTTTATTGAACTACTGAATCACTTTTGGAGCACATAATCACTTTTCGATGGATTGTTACTATTATACACAGAAAATATTTATTTCATTTTAATGTATAGTTGTATATACATGTTTAATGTAGTGTGATCCAAAATTGAATAGATCTACCATAGGACACTGAGTCACTTGATGGTTAATATCTGATGATAACCACTCACTTAGGGAATCGTGTTGGATGAACTTTACTATTACACCTTATTAATTTATAAATATATATGAAGTTTTGCACTGAGGCACTTTATATTGGACATTTTGAGTATTTGTAGTGATGTAACACATATATAATTTTGGCACTTTATTAATATACTGATTGCGCAGTATCCTTTGTTTTGAGCTTATCATATGTTCTTTGTGAGATATATTGGATATTGCAGCAGTTAGTGTATATAGTCACTAATACATAGTTATTTCTATTACTATTTTCTTTTAACATACTATCTATTAGTTACGGAATTAGCACGGGGGATTCCATACACCTTTCATGCAATGCCAGTGCCCGGTTGGCTGACATCCAATGGGAATTCAACCTGCCGAACAACTGCCTCATTTGTGACATGCCCACCAGGTGGAACTCAACATGGGCAATGCTGCATCGGCTGCATGCACAGCAGAGGGCCATCAATGAGTACCTCTGAGAGCATGGCACCAGGACAGGCTCAGGGAAGCTTGGCTTTTTTTCGCCACGTCAGTGGCTAATGATCAAGGATGCATGCACTGTCCTGTCACCGTTTGAGGAGGTCACAAGGATGGTGTGCAGCGACAATGCATGCTTCAGTGACACAGTCCCACTAATATTCCTTCTGGAGCACATGCTTCGTGGAATCATGGACAGGGCACTTGAGGCAGAACAGAGGGATGAAGAGGAGGACTTCCTGATAATGTCATCCTCAGTGACCCAGAAGACACTCATGTTTCCTCAAACTTACACTGCATGGGCTCTCTGTTTCTTAAAAGCCTGTGAAAAGACCCTATGATTCGTGGTATCAAGGAGAGGGATCATTACTGGCTGGCAACCCGTCTTGATCCACGTTACAAGGGTAAAGTTGCAGAACTCATCCTGCCTGCGCAGAGGGTGCAGAGGATGAAACATCTTCAGGATACCTTGAAGAAAAGTTTGTGCAACGCCTTTCCAGACCCTGGGAGGTTACCATGTACTGGTGTTGGTCCTGGACAATGGGTTTCTGAAGCTTCGGTCATTCAGAGGCAGAGTGGTGGAGAAGGTGGCCGGCTGAGCGATGCCTTTAAAAAATGTTTCAGTCCTCAGCACCCAGGTCTGATAGGTTCAGGCAATCATCCTCAGCGTCTGCATTATATGGTGCAGGAATATATAGGGGTAAGAGCAGACTTGGAGACCTTTCCAACTGAGCATCCACTTAGTTACTGGGTCTTGAGGATGGACCACTGGCCGAAACTTGCTCAATATGAAATTGAGCTACTAGCCAGTCCTGCATCAAGCCTGCTTTCTGAATGGACATTCAGTGCTGCTGGGGGGTTCGTAACCAATCAAAGAGTGCGCCTGTCCACAGACTTGGTTGATAGGCTCACATTTTTAAAAATGAATCAGTCCTGGATCAGCAGCTATCAAGCCCCTGATGCTGATGCAACTGATTACATTTGCTAGGGATCTGGGATCCCTTGAAGACTGCCACTGCTCCTATTCCTCCTGTCCATAATCTAGAACAATATTTTGTATTTAGGGCACCACCAACACCCAAGGCCCAATTTTTCTGCACCTGGCTTACAGTGGCATGCCATAACAATTTTTAAACTAATTTAAAACAGCAGGCACTGTTCCTCCATCCAACAAGAGTAACTGCAAGGGGTTACAGTGTTCTGGCACCGCCAGCATCCAAGGCCCAAGTTTTCACCTCCGGTTTGAATGGGGGCTTTTGACTCAATTTTTAAAGGAATTTACAACATCAGGCCCTATTCCCCCGTCCAACAAGAGTAACTGCAAGGGGTTACAGTGTTCTGGCACCGCCAGCACCCAAGGCCCAAGTTTTCACCACCTGTTTGACTGGGGGTTTTCGTCACAATTTTTAAACTAATTTACAACATCAGGCTCTGTTCCTCCATCCAACAAGAGTAACTGCAAGGGGTTACAGTGTTCTGGCACCGTCAGCACCTAAGGCCCAATTTTTTGCCACCTGTTTGACTGGGGGCTTTCGAAAAAAATTTTTAAACTAATTTACAACATCAGGCCCTATTCCTCCATCCAACAAGAGTAACTGCAAGGGGTTACAGTGTTCTGGCACCACCGGCATCCAAGGCCCAACTTTTTGCCACCTGTTTGACTGGGGGATTTTGTCACAATTTTTAAACTAATTTACATCAGGCCCTGTTCCTCCGTCCAACAAGAGTAACTGCAAGGGTTTACAGTGTTCTGGCACTGCCAGCACCCAAGGCCCAAGTTTTCACCACCTGTTTGACTGGGGGCTTTCGTCACCATTTTTAAACTAATTTACAACATCAGTCCCTGTTCCTCTGTCCAACAAGAGTAACTGCAAGGGGTTACAGTGTTCTGGCACCGCCAGCACCCAAGGCCCAAGTTTTCACCACCTGTTTGACTGGGGGCTTTCGTCACAATCTTAAACTAATTTACAACATCAGGCCCTGTTCCTCCGTCCAACAAGAGTAACTACAAGGGGTTACAGTGTTCTCGCCCCCCCCACCCCATCACCCCATCCTAACCGGCCAGGCCAGGAAAAATTTGGCGCAAAGTTTCCCCTAATATCCAAACCAGACCCGAAAAGCCTGGTTTTGACAGGGGGGGGGGGGGGGGGGGGGGGGGGGCGGGACCCCACACACTTTTTTTTCAGCGATTTTTTTGTATATTGCCGGGAGCCGGCAATACATTACAGGTGCAATTTTAAATGACAATTTTTCCTATGGAAATGTAATTTTGCTCTTGCTATGTTCTACACCTCACAGAGATGCATCCTTTTACAGACAAAGGACAACCCCCAGGCACAATATTTAAAGGAATTTTTCTTTTTCTTTTCACTTTAAGCATTATTAAAATCTCTGCTCCTGAAAAAATGATTGATTTAAAAACCTTTTTTTTCATTGATACATGTCCCCTAGGGCAGGACCCAGGTCCCCATACACTTTTTAGGGCAATAACATTGCACATAAGCCTTTAAAATGAGCACTTTTGATTTTTCATGTTCGGGTCCCATAGACATTAACGGTGTTTGAATGTTTGCACAAACTTTTTGCCTGTTTGCATGTTCTAGGGCGAACTGAACCGGGGGGTGTTCGGCTCATCCATAGTGCCAGATTAGGGTGATATAGAGCCAGGTTAGGGTGGTATATAGTGCAAGATTAGGGTGATATAGTGCCAGGTTAGGGTAATATAGAGCCAGGTTAGGGTGTTATAGAGCCAGATTAGGGTGGTATATAGTGCCAGGTTAGGTGATATAGAGCTAAGTTAGGTGATATAGTGCCAGGTTAGGATGATATAGAGCCAGGTTAGGGTGATATAGAGCCAGGTTAGGGTGGTATATAGTGCAAGATTAGGGTGATATAGTGCCAGGTTAGGGTAATATAGAGCCAGGTTAGGGTGATATGGTGCCAGGTTAGGGTGATATAGAGCCAGGTTAGGGTGGTATTAAGTGCCAGGTTATGTGATATAGAGCCAAGTTAGGGTGGTATATAGAGCCAGGTTAGGGTGGTATATAGAGCCAAAATAGAGTGGTATATAGAGTCAGGTTAGGGTGGTATATTGTGCCAGATTAGGTTATATAGTGGCAGGTTAGGTGATATAGAGCCAGGTTAGGTGATATAGTGCCAGGTTAGAGTGGTATACAGAACCAGGTTAGGTGATATGGAGCCAGGTAAGGGTGGTATATAGTGCCAGACTAGGCGATATACTGTAGAGCCAGGATAAGGTGGTATATAGTGCCAAGTTAAGGTGATATAAAGCTAAGTTAGGGTGGCATATAGTGCCAGGTTAGGGTGAATAGAGCCATATTATATTGATATATAGTGCCAGGTTAGGGTGATATAGAGCCAGGTTAGGGCAGTATATAGTGCTAGGTTAAGTTGTATATAGTTCCAGGTTATGTGATATAGAGGCAGGTTAGGTGATATAGTGCCAGATTAGGATGGTATATAGTGCCAGGTTGGGGTTATATAGAGCCAGGTTATGGTGGTATATAGTGACAGGTTAGGTGATATAGTGCCAGGTTAGGTGATATAGTGCCAGGTTAGGTGATATAGAGCCAGGTTAGGTGATATAGTGCCAGGTTAGGGTGATACAGAGCCAGGTTAGGGTGGTATATAGTACCAGGTTAGGGTGATATAGAGCCAGGTTAGGGTGGTATATAATGCCAGGCTAGGTGATATAGAGCCAAAATAGGGTGGCATATAGAGCCAGGTTAGGGTGGTATGTAGTGCCAGGTTAGGTAATATAGAGACAATTTATGGTAGTATACAGAGCCAGGTTAGGGTGGTATATACTGCCAGGTTAGGTGATATAGAGCCAGGTTAGGGTGGTGTATAGTGTTAGGTTATGTGATATAGAGCCAGGTTAAGGTAGTGTATAGAGCCAGGTTAGGGTGGTATATAGTGCCAGGTTAGGTGATATAGAGCCAGGTTAGGTGATATAGTGTCAGGATAGGGTGGTATATAGTGCCAGGTTAGGTGATATAGAACCAGGTTAGGTGATATACTGCCAGGTTCGGGTGATATAGAGCCAGTTTAGCGTGGTATATAGTGCCAGGTTAGGGTGATAAAGAGCCAGGTTAGGGTGGTATATAATGCCAGGTTAAGGTGATATGGAGCCAGGTTAAGGTGGTATATAGTGCCAGATTAGGTGATATAGAGCCAGGTTAGGTTGGTATATAGAGCCGGGTTAGGCTGGTATATAGAGCCAAAATAGGGTGGTATATAGTGCCAGGTTAGAGTGGTATAAAGAACCAGGTTAGGTGATATAGAGCCAGGTAAGGGTAATATATAGTTCCAGACTAGGCGATATAGAGCCAGGATAAGGTGGTATATAGTGCCAAGTTAAGGTGATATAGAGCCAAGTTAGGGTGGTATATAGTGCCAAGTTAAGGTGATATAGAGCCAAGTTAGGGTGGTATATAGTGCCAGGTTAGGGTGAATAGAGCCAGATTATGGTGGTATATAGTGCCAGGTTAGGGTGGTATATAGTTCCAGTTTATGTGATATAGAGGCAGGTTAGGGTGGTATATAGTGCCAGGTTGGGGTTATATAGAGCCAGGTTATGGTGGTATATAGTGACAGGTTAGGTGATATAGTGCCAAGTTAGGTGATATAGAGCCAGATTAGGTGATATAGTATCAGGTTAGGGTGATACAGAGCCAGGTTAGGGTGTATATAATGCCAGGTCAGGTGATATAGAGCCAAAGTAGGGTGGCATATAGAGCCAGGTTAGGGTGGTATGTAGTGCCAGGTTAGGTAATATAGAGACAGTTTATGGTAGTATACAGAGCCAGGTTATGGTGGTATATACTGCCAGGTTAGGTGATATAGAGCCAGGTTAGTGTGGTATATAGAGCCAGGTTAGGGTGGTGTATAGTGTTAGGTTATGTGATATAGAGCCAGGTTAAGGTAGTGTATAGAGCCAGGTTAGGGTAGTATATAGTGCCAGGTTACGTGATATAGAACCAGGTTAGGTGATATAATGCCAGGTTCAGGTGATATAGAGTCAGTTTAGGGTGGTATATAGTGCCAGGTTAGGGTGATATAGAGCCAGGTTAGGGTGGCATATAGTGCCAGGTTAGGGGGATATAGAGCCGGGTTAGGATGGTATATAGTGCCAGATTAGGTGATATAGAGCCAGGTTAGGGTGGTATATAGAGCCGGGTTAGGGTGGTATATAGAGCCAGGTTAGGGTGGTATATAGAGCCAGATTAGGGTGGTATATAGTGCCAGGTTAGGTGATATAGAGCCAGGTTAGGGTGGTATAAAGAGCCAGATTAGGGTGGTATATAACGCCAGGTTAGGTGATATAGAGCCAGGTTAGGATGGTATATAGTGCCAGGTTAGGATGGTGTATAGTGCTAGCTTATGTGATATAGAGCTAGGCTAAGGTGATATATAGAGGCAGGTTAGGGTAGCATATAGTGCCAGGTTAGGTGATATAGAGCCAGCTTAGGGTGGTATTTAGGGCCAGGTTAGGTGATATAGAGCCAGGTTTGGGTGATATAGAGCCAGGTTAGGTGATATAGAGCCAGGTTAAGCTGGTATATAGTGTCAGGTTAGGTGATATAGAGCCAGGTTAGGGTGGTATATAGTGCTAGGTTATGAGATATAGAGCCAGGTTAAGGTGGTATATAGAGCTAGGTTAGGCGATATAGAGCCAGGATAGGGTGGTATATAGTGATATGTATTGTCATATAGAGCCAGGTTAGGATGGTATATAGAGCTAGGTTAGGGTGGTATATAGTGCCAGGTTAGGGGGTATAGAGCCAGGTTAGTGTGGTATATAGAGCCAGGTTAGGTGATATAGAGCCAGGTTAGGGTGGTATATAGTGCCAGGTTAGGGTGGTATATTTTTTTAAATTCTTTTATTATGTCAAGGTATTTCACCAAATATATACACACATTGATGTCTTAAATGCACATCATTTATGTCAAAGTATACAAACTATGCAGTCTAAAAGACTGAGACGATTGTATTAGCATAACTACATCATAACTTCACAAAAACATTTGACAGTAACATAATGAATTTGCAGTGTCCCCTATCTCTTTTCCCTGCAATCGACTGAGGGCTCGCCGATCCCTGGTCAAAAGCATTATTAACAGGTTGTTAGCTGAACAAGGCAGCCAGGAAGGTGGTGTGTCCACTAGGGTCCAGCTGCAGCAAACCGGGGGTCCATCAAAGCCCGGCACTATGGGGCTTTTTATGAGTAACCCCCGTGGGCACACCCTCCCCAGCTGGGACACTACCTTATTTTACGGCTTAGATCGTTGCCCATCAAACACATATGGAGTGGTTAAAAGCGAAGGAACAGATAAGAGAAATCGGAAGAAAAGAGGAGCGGAAGAGGAAAGAAAAAAAAATGGGGGAGGGGGAGAGAAGGGCTAGGGAGGGGAGAGAGAAGGGCTGGGGAGGGGGGGAGGGCAGGGGTTTCAGCATCAAGGGGAGCAAACTGTTCAGTCACTCCAGGGTAATTGCAGTTGACTATGAAGGTAGAGTGGTTCAAGTTACCTCCCGCAGGTAGGCCTCCGTTCCAGTAAAGTGCCTCCAGGGTCTCCATTTTTCCCTGAACTGTTCTTCCGTGTTGGACAAGGAGGCGGTCAACTCCTCCATTCTGTGAATGTGATTGACCTTAGAGTACCACAGGGCCTTGGTTGGGGGCTGAGTCTGTTTCCATTAAGCCGGGATACAAGCCCTAGCCGCATTAAGTAATTGCATCGTTACGGTTTTCTTGTATTTCCGAAGAGGCCTCCCCGTAAGGTGGAAAAGACAAGCGGCCAGATCGTTGCCCAACTCGACTGCCATCAGGCTTTTGATGGTGGATGTCGCCTCCTCCCAGAAAGGCCATAGAGCGGGGCATGACCAGAATATGTGGAGAATCATGCCCCCCTCTGCTCCACACTACCAGCATTCATCAGGTAAGGCCCTGTTCGTCTGATGAAGCACCCGAGGTACCCTATACCATCTGGTGAGGATCTTATACCCCACCTCCTGGTACTGGCTTGCCATGGATGATTTAAGCGCGAAGAGGAGAATTTTTTGATCTGAGAGAGGGTGAATTGCCTATCCAGGTCCCTTTCCCAACGCCGGACAAAGATCGGGGGAGTTTCACCTGTGGTATCCGATAGAAACCCATACAGGAGGGCCAAGGTATGCCTAAAGGGCTCCCCGGATCTACACAGCGTCTCAAAGGGGGTGTGGTCGCGTGGTACATAGTGGGTCTTCTGTAAGGACAGCAGAAAGTGCTTAATTTGATATGAACTTAGGTCATCTAACGGCGGGGCCACCAGCCCAGCGATATTGGCCAGGGAGGGATGTCTGCCCCGCGGGGCCCCTCGGGAAATCCGTATGGAACCGGGAGGACATACCCAAAGATAGCCTATGGTGTCCACTTTGAGGGGGCTAGAAACAGGCCGCAACCCTTTCCCTGGACCTATCCGTTAAGTGGGAGAGAGTCTAGTTTTTTAAGAGGAGAAGCGCGAATTTAGTAGGTACCGTTCGGTCATGGTCCTCCACCCCATATTCTAGGAGTGGTCTACCATATCCCATGGAGCCCACGAAGTAGTCTGCTTGTCCCGGAATGGACTACTTACGACCATCACACCTCGTCTCCCCCCGTACTAAGAGGTGTATAAGACCAGTACGGGGCGAGATACCGGAAAGACCCTCCTCCGCTGTAG
>BLSH010556801.1:238300-257900 GCA_018402905.1 Glandirana rugosa | reverse complement strand
GGAGAAGCCATACCACTGTTCTAAGAACAGTGATATGATATACCACTGTTCTTAGAACAGTGGTATGGCTTCTCCCCGCTAATTTATAGTTTTCACACACAGTTTGAAGATGATTGTAGAACAGTGATATGGCTTCTCCTGGCTAATGTATACTTTTCACACACAGTTTTAAGATGATTGTAGAATGTACAATCATCTTCAAACTGTGTGAGAAAAGTATAAATTAGCGGGGAGAAGCCATATCACTGTTCTACAATCATCTTCAAACTGTGATATGGCTTCTCCCCGCTAATTTATAGTTTTCACACACAGTTTGAAGATGATTGTAGAACAGTGATATGGCTTCTCCCAGCTAATGTATACCTTTCACACACAGTTTGAAGATGATTGTAGAATCTACAATCATCTTAAAACTGTGTGATAAAAATATAAATTAGCCGGGAGAAGCCATATCACTGTTCTTAGAACAGTGATATGGCTTCTCCCTGCTAATTTATAATTTTCTTACACAGTTTGAAGATAGTCCACATCCACCTCCATTTTTGATTTTTTTATGTGATTTTTTAAAAATTATTTTAAGTTATTTCCCTATCCCCATTTCTTTGTGGGGCACTTGTCCGACCCTTAACCCCATTTTCCTCCCTTTTCCAGACCTCTAGGACTTTCCAGGACTTTTTTACAGCAATTTTCAAAACTTTTATTAAAGTACCAGAACCCCGGACCCGAACCCAGACTTTTTTTGAAAAAAAAACTCTCAACTCTATCCAAGGGTCTACCAGGTTCAAGTTAAGAAATTCTGCCTTCAGCTTTTTCAGATAGGAATACAAAAGGTGTGAAGCCCCTCGGGAGACCTCTAATAAGGGTTCTGGGGAGAAGTTGAAATCCCCCCAGCAGAAAGGTACCCTCCCGGAAATCCGACAAAACAGGGACCAAAGCCTGCAAAAAGCCGAGCTGGTCAGAATTTGGGAAGTATATATTTGCTAGGGTCACTGTGGTATCTCCAATCTTCCCCTTCACCAAGAGGTATTGCCCCATGGGGTTGACCCGTTCCTGCATAAAGGTCCAAGGTACTGATTTGGCCAAGAGTATACTGACTCCTTTTGAGCGGTTTTGATGGAGCATGGTACCAGGCGGGAAAGTCCCGGTTGGAGAGCCTGGGAACCGCATGCTGCTTGAAATGGGTTTCCTGGAGGAACACTACCTGCGAGCGCAGCTTTTTGAGCTCTGCCAGTAGTCTGGATCTCTTTTCTGGAGTAGCCAAACCTCTAATATTGAAGGAGGTGATCTTATATTCAACCTCTCGGGGACGGCATTGCGCATCCCCTGGAGGCATCCTATCGCGAGCCCCTGCCCAGGGGGAAAAAAAAGGGAGGGGTGGGGAGGGGGGGGGGCTGAGGAGAATAAAAAGAAAGAAAAACAAAGAAAACAAGAGAAGGTACTTGTAGGGCAGACCGAATATAGAAGCAGAGAGAAGTTAAGACAGAGAAGATGAATGCGAGCCCCGTACTCCGGGGGGAGGAGGAAAGGAAACCAAAAAGATGTGAAAAGGTGAGAAAGAAGAAAATCTCCTAAAATCGGCTTACTAAAGCCTTGCGCCTCAAGCGCAGCCTATGGGTGGGGAGTGGAAGGCTCACTCTGTATAGCAGTAGGAGATGTGCGGACGGGGAGAACCTAAAACAACTCTAAGAATGACCTCAATACGGGGTGTGGCCTGGAGAGCAATGTGAGCAGACGTGTGGCGTGAGAGCTCTGGACCTTACATCATCCTGATCGCAAAATCCTGCCACAGCACCGATTGAATCCGCCACGACAACCGTCCCAGCAGTTACCTGCTTCACGGGGATTATGTCGTCTCCAAAAACAGCTAAAGAGGCGGCCGCCAAACTCGCGAAATACAAAATGCAAGACAAGGACGCATCATCAGAAAATGGTGCCGAGTCCTCTACTTCCGGCCTGAAGCCCACTGCGTCGGAGCTTAGAGTGCTTGACGCCATAGCACAGTGCCAAGGTACATTAACCACGAAGATTGAGGAGGTCAAGATTGACATCTCCCTCCTCTGCTAAGATCTATCTACACTACGGGACAGGGTCGCCGAGGCGGAGGCCCGAATCAGCTCGGCAGAGGACACTCTACATCCCCTCCGGCGAGATGCAGACGAGATGCAGCGCCACATTCAACAGCTCACAAGCAAACAGGATGACATTGAGAACAGGCTGCGTGGATGCAACGTTCACTTTGTAGGCTTGCCAGAGTCAGTGGAGGGTAAGGGCCCAGCTGGGTTCTTGGAGCAGCTCCTCATCACCACGTTCGGTAGAGAGGCCTTCTCGGCCATGTTCGCCATCGAGAGGGCACATCGCATCCCGGCCAAACCACCGCCACAAGGAGCGCCTCCTCGTACCTTCATCGCCAAGTTTCTAAATTTCAGAGACAGGGACGCCATCCTCAGCTTAACCAGGGAGAAGGGAAACATCCCCTACACCAACGTCCTTATTGCGGCATTTCCGGACTTCTCCGGTGAGGTACAACGGCAGCGGGCCCAGTTCCAGGAGGCGAAACGGAGGCTTCGGGGGCTGCACCTCAAGTATTCCAGGCTCTACCCAGCTCGTCTGCGGGTGGAGAAGGATGGTAGGGCCCATTTCTTCGAGACCCCTGAGTCCGTCATGGATTGGATAGACCGCAGAACAGGCCCTGCATGATTGCAGTGGGGCGCCATTGTCCTTGGTTTACAACATACTGTGAGTATACTGACTTTTCAATGTATGACTTGGCAATAATTCAATTCCCCCTTTTTTTTCTCTTTTCCCCTTTTTTTTACATTGGGATGGTGGCTGCCCTCTTCCCTATTCCATGACTGTGTACCAAGTTGGAGTGGCATGTCGCTACACGTCCTACTACATTTGTTGTTGGGGGTCTGGATGGTTATTATCCTTAGTGCTCTGGCGGGTCTAAGCTCTGACCAACAAGGGAACCAGTGTGGTTTACACCTGCCGGGCACCTCGGCAACTTGCTGGGCTGACACGGACTACTGGGGGCTTTCCGCCCGGAGGCTTCGCGCGATCATTGCAACAGCAAGAGCACACGGAAGGAGCACCGCACTCAGTGAAATATCGCCCCCACCACTGGGACAAACTGTTAAGGCTCTTTTTATTTTTTGTTTTTTCTTTGTTTTTCTGTTTTTCCCCCTGTGTGCAGTTGCACGCATAATCTCCTAACAGATACACCCCGCTGGTGACCACAAGCCCTACTTCGGAGGGGATCCTCTGGACCACAGCGGGGCTGAGTTTAAGATTTGCACCTCCAGGCACGGACACATACTGGAAGACTGTCACTAATTCTGGTGTTGTGGGATATATGCTCACATCGAGTTGGTGTGATGCTGAGCCGTGTGGGGGGGTGGGTATTTGAGAGTTATGGACGCGTTCATCCTCTTGATGATATGTTTTCAAGTGTTATACAGCTGCTAGGAATACAACACAAATTGAACATTCTAATATGTTTACTACAAGCCCTGCTTAGCGTATGTGATGTCATTGTTCCAGTGTTGAAATGCAGGATGTGTCTGCCCGGGGTGTCAGTCCGCACAGTGCCCCCCTGCGACATGTATATTACCTCCCCCAGACACCATGGGTATGATTAAATTCTTGACATGGAATGTTAGGGGCATCCGGGACATGCATAAGCGAACTGCAGTCTTGGCCTCCCTTAAAGCTCAAAAAGCTGATGTTATTGCCCTTGTTTTTGCGAGGCTCTAAAAACACATGCCAGATTAGTCACACACCTTCAGTTGGAAAAGGCTAAGCAGCATTTATTTTTCGCTAGACAGCGGGTCTTTGAACAGGGTGAGCGGGCTGGGAAGTTACTGGCCTATCTTGCTCACCTAGATACATCCCCCCGATAGTGGTGACGTTGACTAAACCTGATGGAGACCGAGCTAGTGCCCCTAAGCAAGTTGCGGAAGAATTTCGTAGATACTACACAGAACTATACACCTCCCGATGCACTGCTACGCCCCAACAGACCGAGAAATACCTTAATGGCATACATCTCCCACAGCTCTCTGAGACAGAGGTTGCACTCCTTGAGGCCCCCATCATCTCGGAAGATGTTTCAGAGGCCATCTCACAGATGGCCAGATCTAAGGCCCTGGGCACAGATGATCTGCCCATTGAATTCTATTCCATGTATGCGGAGGTCTTGGTAGATAGGTTGACCAACCTATACCGACACATATTTGAGTCCTTGCCTGGGCCTTGCCTGGGCCTATGCAGGAGGCCAGGATTGTTATGCTCCCAAAACCGGGGAAGGATCCCCACTGCCCGGAGTCATATCTACCGATTTCCCTGCTTCAGGTGGACGTGAAAATAATAGCCGAAGTGCTTGCCCTCCGCCTGAACCAGGTGATTCTGTCCTTAATTCACAATGACCAAGCAGGCTTTATGCCTGGGAAAAATACCGTGATTAACATCAGACGCCTTTTCTAGAACATCCAGGCCACACATGATAACGTAGGGACTAGGTCGATAGTGGCATTAGATGCCGCTAAGGCATTTAACTGCGTGGAGTGGGAGTTCTTATGGGCTTGCTTGCATTGTTTTGGGTTTGGCCCTAATTTTATTAAATGGATACAGTTACTGTATCAATCCCCTAGGGCCAGGGTGCTTCTCAATGGATGGCAGTCAGATAGTTTCCCGCCTGGCCGGGGAACCCGCCAGGGATGTCCCCTGTCCCCCTTGTTATATGCTTTAGCCGTGGAACCCCTGGCTTCGGCGCTGAGAGCAACAGCAATATTAGAGACCTGTCGGTTGGGAAATTTGAGGAGAATGTGGGGTTATATGCAGATGACATGGTTCTCTACTTAGCAGATTCCCAGGGCTCCCAGGCAGAGGAACACTACTGAGACCATGGGATTCCACTCTGGCCTGAAGATGAACTGGGACAAATCTCTTATACTACCACTTGACCATTTCCCCCCGTCATGTCAAACTGCCACCTTCCCATTACGTTGAGTCTCTGCCCTCAAATATTTAGGGGTAATGGTCACAAGATCCCTTTCGGAATACAACACACTTAACCTAGAACCCTTGTTCAACATGTTCAAGGCAAAAACCCAAATCTGGGCCAGACTCCTGATAGGCGTTAGTGGCCGTATAAACCTCATTAAGATGATTATATTGCCCAAGATTCACTACATGCTTTGGCATGCTCCCCTCCCGGTACTCTCCAAGTTCTTCAAGACCATTGGTGCCATTCTCAATCCTTTCGTGTGGGGCCCGTCCAGACATAAACTCTCATGGCAGGTTCTCAAGAATCCCACAAATATGGGTGGTTGTGCCCTTCCCGACCTCCAGGCGTATTACTTGGCCGCCCAGGCTTCGCATTTGTTCTACCTTTTGAAATCAGACCTAGGTAGGTACCAGGCCTTGGTCTCCCGGAAGCCGAATCATCCAGCATATACCCCCTTACAGGAATCACTTAGGCATACAATTTGTCCCTCGAGGATTGGTCCCAAAGCAGACATGGTCTCTCACGGCAAATATGTTTGGAGCTGTGTCGCCAAGCTCACGAAATGCCCACTGCACCATTCACACACACCCCTCTGGTTCAATAGAGATCTACCGGAGCTGCTCACTGTCCCAGATCCCAAGATCTGGATAGATCGGGAAATTCTTTATCTGCACCAGGTCTTAACTTCAACTGGCCCCAAAACCTTTCAGGATTTAAAATCGGAATTTACTCTGCCCAATAGTTTTTTCTTCAGGTACCTTCAATTAAGACACGCCATTGCCTCCCAGTTCCCTGCACATCACCCTCAGTTATACACCTCGGACGTGATTACCATTCTAACTGGGGAAGACCCCACTAAACTTATCTCTAATCTTTATGTGGCTGTCCGCACTCCCAAGGTCACCACACTGGCATATGACACAAAGGCAGAGTGGGAAGCGGATCTGGGGAGGTTGGAAGATGAGGAATGGGGGGAAATGATGGGCGGGGTTACTCTTGTATCTCCAAAGCTCCCAGACCGCTCAACAAAGCTCTACATACTGCATAGGTCATACCTTACCCCTCAGAGGCTGGCTAGGTTCCAACCAGATAGAAGCCCGAACTGCCCCCGATGTGATCTCGAAACAGGCACACTTTACCACATGCTATGGCTGTGCCCTCGGGTTCAACCCTTCTGGATCCAAATTACCCGCTTTTTGCATGATGAAATGGGATCCCCAGCTACCCTGGACCCCAAATTATGCCTACTGGGCCTGTTACCAGACGTTGACACTGATAAATTCACAGCTACGTTTCTCAGGGAAACTCTTTTTACTGCTAGGAAAATTATTGCCAAGATCTGGATGCAACAAGCCCCCCCTAAGATGAGTGACTGGGTGAGGGAGATTAATGCAACCCTTCCATACAAAAAACGTATCTATGAACACAGGGGGTGCCCCCTAATGTATCACAAAGTGTGGGATAGATGGTTGTCCAGTTCAGACACCTGCTCTAGCGAATGACCTGAGCGGGGGAGCCGGGTTTGTGGCTTGGCAGCTCCCTTTTCTAGATCAAGAACTATGTCATGTAACCCGTCAGGAGATAGGGGCATTGCCATGGGAAATTGTGAGATCTCTGTCAGATTCACTCCCCGGGTCCTATTGGGCCCTTCGGAGGAAGTTGTGTGAGTGCTGGTACTTGATGGGGAAGTCTAGATACAGGGAAAGCCGTCAAAGCCGACAGCCGTCAAAGTTGGTTGTATTCCACTCTCCGCTTCTCTTTTTTTGTATGATCTGCAGCTTTTATTTCCAATAAAGTTGGTTGTTGAATAAAAAAAAAGAATGACCTCAATATGCTGAGCCTCCCCCCAGGAGTGAAGTCTCCCCCCCGCCCCCCGAAGAGGGGGGGCACTGATAACCCATGTACTTGCACTGTGGCAGGGTCCTTTCCGAGCAGCGTGCATCATCCACTCCCTTATGTGCACCGAGGTACTAGGCTCATATCACCGTCCACTCACAACGTATCATTGGACAAATAGCACAGAGGGACCCGTCCGCCTGTTCCCCTCGTATCAAAAAGGTCCCGGCTCCTCTCCCCGTCGCCCGCCAGTCCAACAGGAAAAACAAATTTGGCAGCACAGGTGCCGTTGTGGTGCCTTAAAGCAGAAAAAAAGTGAAATAGGGTGGGGGGAGTCGGCATCCTGTGTCCGGCTCAAGAGTAACTGACTTACTGGCGGCCGGGAAAGGAACCGGAACCTGCCCCTCCAGGTCGGGAGCATACCATTTAAAACAAATAACCATAACATAATGATAACAGGCTATTGTGAGCATAATAGTGAACCATCAAATCCTACCCACCAGAGGCCCGGGCATCCCGGAGACCCCCCGCCCTCTTGGACAGACGGGCCCCCGGAAATCGACCAGGTCCCCAGAAGGTCCCCCCAGTGTAAGACACAGTAAAGGTCCCGGACTCCCTCGGGAGCTCGTGTTACCCCAAACTCCACCTGTCCCGCCGGAAAGCTACGGCGCCCCCCCCCCCACCGCCCGCCAAACCAAAAAATAAAATAAATGAACAGGGTGGGCCATTCTGGTACTATTACGGTTGGGTGGGCCACAGGTCCCTCCAGAGCACATACAAAGGGGAAAATTGGGCTAAGGCAGGAGAAGGGGGATTCGACCCCCCGACCTATGAACGGGAGCAATTGAAATCTGGGTGTTGGCGGCGAGGCCAAAGCCCAACCCCCCTAACCAAAAACATGTTCCTCCAGAATAAGAACATAATGATAAGCACCCCAAACACATTGTTCTCTACCTCGCTCTCTGGGGGGTCCCGGCTTCCCCTCCAGCCGCCGTCTGGTAATAAAAAGAAGCAAATGGAACCATTCGGGTACTTTTATGGCAGCTTATGCCTACTGTCACTGGGGGAGACAACAGGCAAACCAAAGTAGGGGGTGAGGGAATAAGAATCCCAACCCGATCACCAGGGGAGCCAAAGTTTGGGCTTGGGTGGGCGGGTTGAGAAACATACAGAATACGTAAGGCAGTATCCTAACAGAAATACAGTGAAGATTGCCAGCTAGTGGCCTGGTTAGTCTGAAAAAATGGCCTATTCACATGAACAGGTATATTCCTGAGGGCCGGGCAGGGCCCAGGTAGGGTCCCCCCGAACGAGGGCCCTAATGAGAGTACAGTCTCCAGCAAGATGTTCGTGCAGGCCCCCAAGGTGTGAAGGAGAGCTCAGGGGCCATGAGCTGGCCCAGTTCTATCCTCATGTCCCCTGTTCCTATCAAGAGGGGACAGGGCCATACCCGGCCCCTCACTGTTCAGAAGTGGAAGGTGTTTCCCTGACCACTGCCCTAGATCTGGAACGTTGCCTGCAACTTCTGGATCTTTGTGGCCTCGGGGATGTAGGCCTTTACACTGGTAGGTCTGGGGAGGTGGGGAAGTCCAGCCAGTTAGGGATCACGACCTCTGGCACCCCCAGAAAGGCAAAAAGATCCAACAGTTGATCCGGCCATCTCAGCACAAAGGTGCCGTTCCCTTTCTGAACAATGATGTGGAACGGGTGCCCCCAGCGGTATGTAGCCCCGGAGGCTCTAATTATTTCCAGTAACGGCCTCAGGGTACCCCTCATCCGTAATGTCATCTTAGAGAGGTCCGGAACAGTCTCATTGTGGCCCCATCAAATTCCACTGGCCCATGCTCTGCGCATTATGTCTTCCTATACGGAGTAAAAGTGCTCCCTGGCTAAAACGTCCCTGAGAAGAGACGGATCACCTCCCCTGGGACCCTGCACTCTGTGTACCCGGTCGAGCTCCACTACCTCCGTGGGGGGTTTATCCAGGAGACCGTTAAAGATAGCTGTGACTTTCGCTCTCAAGTCGCCCCCCTGAGGTGGCTTCCGGCAACCCCCGCAGCCTAATATTATTCCTTCTGTTGCGATTTTCGCTGTCATCTATGGCCAGGCGCATCAAAATTAACTGATGTTGGTAGGAGGCCTGGGCCTCCTCTAATGCAGCCACCCTGGTCGCCATTACTGAGGAGGAGGCCTCCACCTCCTTGACTCGAGAGTCCACCTGCTCAACCTCATGTTTTATGTCCTGGATCTCCCTGGATAGTGTACTCACAATTGTCGCAGCCATAGCTGACATGTCCTGTTAAGAGGGGAGTAGGGAGATCAAGTCTTGCCATGCTGCTGCACATGGTTGCGCTTGTGGCGCCACGGCTGGCTGCTCCTGCGACCTGTCCCACTCCGAGGCTGGAGAGACGGACGATTCCTCCTCCGGAAGCAGCGGAGACACGATTGGGGAGTCCGGAGCCTCCGGTGGTCGCTGTCTCTCCAAGGTATGGGCTGGAGTTGGGTGCGTCTTCCACGTCTTCTTCTGGGTGCCTGAGTCTGCGTTGTTACTACGCGGCGGCGCCATCTTGGGTTCCAAGGCCGGGGTCGGTGTGACTGAGTTTCGAAGGAAATAAGCCAAGATGTCCGAACCCCGGTGTGCGAAAGGTGTGCCCTGTGCTTTGTCCGGCGCTGACATGAAAAGATTGCGAGGTCTGGCATGACTGAAAGGCTCTCTCTCCTCACGGAGCTCCTCGGCAAGCGTCCTCACAGTGCCATAGCTAAGCCACGCCTCTAGGGTGGTATATAGAGCCAGGTTAGGGTGATATAGATTAGAAGAAAAAGAAGGCACACTGGCCTAGTGCATTATCAAAGGGTAAAATAAATTAAAAAAGAGATTAAAAATACTCACAAACATATGATGATAATACGCATGAAGCCCCTAGCATGGGGTAAATGGACATATCTTGGCGAGAGTCCTGGACCATGATGGAGAGGATGTGAGAGCTGTGCCAGCTAACATGTTTTGAAGGCCATGCCTTCTTCCTCAGAGCTAAGGCAGCAATGGTTCTACATGCAATATAAATACCCACATACACTCACACAATAATGGTGTGTGGGGGAGGTACATCCAGCAGGAGCTTCATGCGTATTATCATCATATGTTTGTGAGTATTTTTAATCTCTTTTTTAATAAATTTTACACTGGGATAATGCACTAGGCCAGTGCACCTTCTTTTTCTTCTAATATATAGTGGCATCTGGGACACCCCTATCCCCGGAAGGCAGCAAGGCCAACTCCATCATCCCTGGGAAGCACTCATCCTGCATCATACAATTGCGCAGGGGTCATTGTTTTGCATTTCTACTAGGGTGATATAGAGACAGGCTAGGTCTGCATGTATTGACAGCGTGCACTGCTCAGTAACTTACAGCATGGCAGGTGATGAAGATTCCCGGAGGTCTCTCCTCCTCTTTCTTCTTTAGCTGCGGGCGAGGTCAGCCTGAGGGAAGGAGCTGAGGAGGCATCCACACCCCGACCCCACCCACCAACTTTGACTGCCTCAGGAGATAGTGAATATCCCTGAGGGACATCCTAACTTGATGGGATCACAGGGGAGTTACAGACAGCTTCCCCCACCACTGGAATCTGCGCTTATCTGATCAACTTTTTACAAAGCTGCGATGACAGGGAAAGTGCATGGGCCCCACATGTACCCAGGACCCCTGGGCAGTGCCTGACACCCCCCCAATGTGTGGCACCCAGAGCGGACCACACCCCCCTTGGTACGCCACTGAAACTGGCCCACTGAGCCATCAGCCCACCGGGAAACCCCCGGTAGTCCCAATGGCCAGTACATAGAGTTGAGCGAACCCGAACTGTAAAGTTCGGGTCCGCACCGAACTTTAAAGTTTGGGTCCGAACTTTGGGGTGTCCATCGCCTACTCCTATAGGGTCAGGTTCCTGCTGTTGCTGTAAGGGACAGACTATTGTTCTAAAATCATTTTACTTCCTTTTGCAGTCCTCTAGCACTTTCCAGGACTTTTTTACAATCATTTTTGTGCCGAAAAGTTTGGGTCCCCATTGAGTTCAATGGCTTTCGGGGTAAAGTTCGGGTCAAGTTCGGTACCGAACCCAAACTTTTTCACGAAGTTCGGCCGAACCCACTGAACTCGAACATCTAGGTGTTCGCTCAACTCTACCAGTACATGCCTGGCTGCTGGTCATTCCTGTGACTGCTCCAACATCATGCAGGCAGCAGAGAGTACATGGGAGATGTAGTCTGGCTGGGATACATATGGCATTCAGTCGGCTTTTTCCACTAGCTTATGAATAAAAAGGAAGATTACAGTCCATAGTGTCACAAAGCTTGAAAATGGAAAGGAAAAGTAAATGCAGTTAATGGCAAACAAAAAAAAAAGTGTTCGATGATGATTAAAGATGCACGAGCACGTGTTTTGTTGTACCTGGAGAACAGCTTTAAGTAACATTGTGAATAGGCCATAAATGTAGAAGCAGTTGACTAATGAGCTTACCCCTCTGTCACTCTGCCCTCTTGTCCAATCAGAATGCTAAATGTTGGCATATGAGCCACACCTGACCGGCTTCATGTGCTGCATCACAATCCCCTCCTCCCAGTTTGAGCTCTGTTGTACATTAGATGACAAGAGGCTGATTCAAAGTAACATGCAGGCACTTACACTGCTTATAGTTAAAGAAATATGGATGATTATGTATTACTTAATACGGTGGCTGCTTCAATGTGTGTCTTCTTATCTGGCTAGAGTTCAGCTTTAACTGTGGGCTGTGTTTACCTTTAAAGAAATGTTTCTATGGTAAAGAAATCCTTTTTAAACTCAGGCGTACCCGTAAAAGTTAACTTGACAGGGAGGAGAGGGAGAAGGAAAGGAGGAAAAACCCCTGATACTACTTCTTGCTGGCGCTCTATGACATGAACATTGCTCTGTACACACCCCATCCCCCTTTTTTTTTTTCTTTTTTTTTTTTCTTCCCCTTTTGCTCCCTTGTCCCCTTCATCTCCCTATCCCTTAGATAAATGTGCTTGCCTACCCCCTCATTATATTATACAAACTTATGGCCCGGAACTCGTGGAGGTTGTTTGTGTAATAGACGACCACATAATCAGATACGTATCCTTCAAATTTATGCTTAACCACTACAGATCCGCGCTGTGCTTAATCGTTACAAGGACAGAACTCACTGAAAAACCCACCCATGATTAACACAGATGTTTCAAAGGGTTGGTAATCAGTGACACGTAACTACCTTGATCAACCCTATGTGTAACATACACACTAAATATCCCTATCACTAAAGAGGATACATAAACAAATAATATAAATAAAAAATATGTATGAAAATGACTCAAAACAAAAAAGACAAAGATAAAACAATACAAAAGATTTACCACGCCCATAGAGAACAATAAAGTGTAAAATCATTTCATTCTAGTTAACAAACCCCCAAGCAGGACACCATACGGCCTAATTGTAGCCGATCAATGTGTCCCCCATGTGTATCACACAGGTACATAGCCATATATAGTCTCATTTAAAAAACACACACAAGAGACACAAATGCAGACCAGCTGCAGGGCAGGACAATGTGTTCAAACCCACTGACTGCATAGAGAAATAGGCAAATCAAAGACCAAGTGGTGTGACGGTATGCGAGGTGAGCTGGTAGACGGGCGCTGTCTGTTGCCTTCACCAGCCACCGTGGCAGGACTGGTTCCGGACCGAATTTTCGGATTCACTGAAGTCCATTCTCAGCTGTAGTTTAAGTAGATCAGGAAGAGAGCAAGGCTTGGCTCTACCCTGGGACTTTGAGAGCATTCAGCTGAGAAAGCTGACACACAGGACTTTGGGCTGTGGACTGAAAGAAAGGTTTGCACTAACTGTGTTTTTGTGGATGTCTGGGACAAGTTCGGCACGGCTTAGAGAGGTATGCTGAAATATTCAGTTAGAGCCTAGATGGCAAGGATTTACTATATGTTTTGTTTATTTTGAAATGCAACCATTTTACCAATAAACCTGACTGCAAGCCAGATTTTAAATAAACTGCTGTCTCAACTGCCTTTTCCTAAGGAAAGGTGATCCCCACAAGAGCTAATCACATGTGGTGGACCAAAAACATGGAGGAGATTTTGAAGGCCTTGTTGCAGGCCAATGCAGTTCAGCAGGAAACCAACTACCAGGTCGCAGAGGCCGCTGCAGCACAGCAAGCGGCTCAGCAGGAGACAATTTGGCAGGCCATTGAAGCTCAGCGGGAGGAGAGTCGCCAGGCTATCGCAGCACAACAGGACACAAATCGCCAATTTGCAAAGGCCCTGCTGGAATTAAAGAAGGGGTTCCCAGCTCCTGTTCCAGTGGAACAAAAGTTGGTAAAAGCCAGCTATTACTTGCAGAAGCTGACACCAGCAGATGATGTGGAAGCATACTTAACCACCTTTGAGAGAGTCACAGTGCAGGAAGGTTGGCAAAAAGACCAATGAGCGGGACTACTGACCCCTTTCCTGACAGAAGAACCCCAAAAGGCCTATTTTAAGCTGGAACCAGACAAGGCTCAGGACTATGAGACATTAAAAGCTGAGATACTCGCACGCCTGGGCGTCACCATGGCAGTCTGGGCTCAACGGGTGCATCAGTAATCGTAACGCATGGAAAAACCACCCCGCTCCCAAATGTTCGACCTGGTCCATCTCATGAGGAAGTGGGTGCAGCCAGAGACCTTGCTAGGATCATGGAGCGTGTAGTCATGGACCGGTATCTGCATGTGCTCCATGCTGCTTTGAGGAAGTGGGTCAGTCATGGGAACCTCAAAACGGCAAAGCAACTGGTGGACCTAGCGGAAAGGTACACTGCTGCTGAGGACTTATTGAACCCTTCCGTGCCCCACTCCAAGGTATCCAGGGGTGAAAAATCGCCCGAAGGATCCAGTAAGACTGTTCCAGGGGTCAAGTGCATGGGAAAAAACTACAACTCTTTTGCCACAGATATTGAGACTATGGGCGCAGGACCTGGAGACTAGCCAAATAGGTAATTTAGAGGACTGGGTACAGAACATATAAAATGTTATTGCTGCCATGCATTTGAGCATATTGCTGCTAACTGTTCCCTGAATGATGAACCCATGCAATGTGATTATGCTATTATGAATAGACGCTTTATCTGTTTGCACAGGTTGCATATACTGTGGCACATCAGGTTCGCATGGAAAAGCAAATGTGTGTGATTCCTGTTGATGGAAAGCCAGTCACTGCACTGCTTGAATCTGGTAGTGTTGTGACATTAGTCAAAAGCAATTGTGTAAACCCTGCAAAATGACACCCTAGCACTATCAGGGTCATTTGCATCTATGGGGACACTCCGGAATACCAGACCTCGGTGATTGAGATTGATACCCCTTGGGGCAGTGTGACCCATTCAGTGGGGGTGGTACCTTCACTGCTTCATGAAGCCCTAGTGGGGTGAGGGTTTCCCCATTTTTGGAGGTAATGGGAAGGCACAGGGCATCTGGAGGATAGAGCTCGGAAACTCTGACCAGACCCTTTCTGCCAAATGGAAGAGGAGACTGTTGGCAGGACCGTGGAAGGAGGAGACCCTCTTCCTTATCCTTTAATGGCTAGGGAACCAGAGGAGCTGGAAGACAGCTCTCAGCTTGAGGTTAATGAACAAGAGGACATCTCTGACTCTAATAGTGAGAGAAGACAGAATGTGACACCTGACTTAGAAGTCAGGAGAGAGGATTTGTTGTCCCGAGCAATTACGAGATATCATCCTCATTAGAGCCAGAGAGAACATTAAGATGATGTAGGGGGAACCTGTGGATCTAATTGGGGGGTGTCTTTTCCCTACATGGCTCTTAAAAACACTTTGCTGTGTCAGGTGGTAAAAACATGGTGTGGACGAGGTAGAGCAGCTAGTGGTTCCCAAACCCTATTGCAGGATTGTGCTAGACTTAGCCCATGGTCATATAATGGGGACATCTGGGTATGGAGAAGACCAGGGAGAGAATAAGCCAGAAATTCTTCTGGCCTGGGATGTATGCAGATGTCAGAGAATACTGTGAATCATGCCCCGAGTGTCAAATGTCTGCACCGTCGACCCGTTTTCCCAGTACGCTTGTTCCCCTACCCATAAATGAGGTGCCTTTTGAGAGAATTGGCATTGATCTGGTGGGGCCAGTAGTAAAATCTGCCCAGGGCCACCAGCACATTCTGGTAATACTGGACTATGTGGCATGCTATGCTGAAGCCATACCCTTGCGGAATACCTCTGCTAAGACTATCACCAAGGAGTTGGTCCAGGTATTTAGTCAGGTGGGTATTCCAAAAGAGATCTTAACGGATCAGGGAACCCCGTTCATGTCCATGCTTACCAAGGAACTGTGCACCACCCCCAAACGGATGAACTTGTGAAGCGATTTAAAAAAACCCTCAAAAGTATGTTGAAAAAGGTGGTTGACAAAGATGGAAGAAATTGGGATTTTTTGCTACCATATCTCATGTTTGCCATACGAGAGGTTCCACAGGCGTCTATAGATTATACCGCGTTTGAATGCTTGTATGGTAGACATCCCAGGGGACTGTTAGATGTTGCAAAAGAGACATGGGAAGGAGAGGCCATCCCATATAGAAGCGTCATAGAGCATATCTCCTTGCGGCAGGATCGAATCACAGCTGTCCTGCCCCTTGTACGGACACATATGGAGTGAGACAAGGAAGCCCAGAGGAGGGTTTATATTCTGGGTGCCAAGACCCGGACTTTCAAACCTGGGTATAATGTGTCCCCACTGTGGAAAGTAAATTCCTCGCAAAGTGGCAGGGCCCCTTTGAAATTTTGTAAAGGGTAGGGAAGGTAAACTACAGAGTTTGCCAGGCAGGGAAAAGGAAACCAGAGCAAATTTATCATGTGAATCTCTTGAAACCATGGAAGGACAGAGAGACTTTATTGGCCATGTCCCCGCCTCAAAAGGACAGGGTACCTGTGACACTGGACTTCCCCATAATGGAATCCTTGTCAGTGGCGCAACAACATGACCTTAGAGAGTTTGTGAGTAAAATGTGGACTTTTTCTACCTGGGCTGGCCATAGTGATACAGCATGATAAAATTCTGGCCCAGGTGTTTGCATAAATGTGAAGCCTTATAGAATACCTCAGGCTAGGTGCAAGGCAGCTGCAAAGGAGATCCAGAATATGTTAGAGTTGTACGTGATAGAGTAGTCCCACAGTGACTGGTCGAGCCCAACCAATAGTGCTGGTCCCAAAGCCTGATGGCACTATCAGGTTCTGTAATGATTTTAGGAAGCTCAATAGCGTGTCCAAGTTTGATGGATACCCGATGCCTCAGTTGGACAGGTTGCGAGGTGCCTGGTACATAACAACCCTAGACCTAACTAAGGGCTACAGGCAGATCCCCCTAACAGAGTCAGCAAAGGAGAACACTGCCTTTTCTACTCCCAAGGGGTAGTTTCAATACAAACAAATGCCATTTGGTTTACATGGGGCCCCTGCATCATTCCATAGAATGATGGACAAACCACTAAGGCCACATCGTCTCTATGCACCCACCTATTTGGATGATGTTGTCATCCACAGCTCCGATTGGAAATCTCATTTGCACAGGGTACAAGCAGTGGTGGATTCCCTTCGGAAAGCAGGACTTGTGGCGAACCCAAAGAAATGTGCCATAGGCTTGGAGAAGGCCAAATACCTTGGCCACATTATTGGTTGGGGGTCCTGTTTATGCCACAGACCAATAAACTTGAGGCAATCCAAAAATGGCCCCAACCGCTTACTAAAACGCAAGTGCGTGCCTTCCTGGGGATCATGGGGTACTACAGGCGGTTCATACCCGACTTTTCCACAATTGCCGTCCCTCTTACTGATCTGATAAAGAGGAGAGGGTTAAAAGGCATTTCAGAGGTTGAAGCAAGCCCTTTGTGTACAACTGGTGCTCTTGACCCCTGATTTTTCAAAGGTCTTTGTCGTGCAGACCGATGCCTCTGATGTGGGACTGGGTGCTGTGCTGTCCCAGATCAGAGATGTGAGGAACACCCAATCGTCTACCTGAGCAGAAATCTGAACAAGCATGAGGGAAATTATGCCATCGTCAAAAAAGAGTGCTTGGCTATTAAGTGGGCCTTAGAGACCCTGAGATACTATCTGTTGGAAAGACAGTTTAAGCTGGTCACTGACCATGCCCCCCTGAAGTGGATGTGTAACAACAGGGAAAAAAATAGTAGGATGACAAGGTGGTTCCTGGCCCTACAGCTATTCAAGTTCACAGAGGAGCATAGGGCGGGAAAGCTCCAAAACAACACAGATGCCCTTTCCCACGTCCACTGTATGGTTGGGACAGTTGCTCAACCACAGGGGCTTGAGCAAAGGGGGAGGATATGTCATGGTATGCGAAGTGAGCTAGTAGACGGACGCTATCTGTCTCCTCATATTCGTTCATTTAAAATGGACTAAAGCGGGATCCGGCCCGGGCTTTACCAGCCGCCATAGCAGGGCTGGTTCCGGACCAGATTTTCTGGTTCACTGAAGTCCATGCTCAGCTGTAGTTTAAGTAGACCAGGAAGAGAGCAATGCTTGGCTACATCCTGGGACTTTGAGAGCATTCAGCTGAGAGAGCTGGCACACAGAACTTTGGGCTGTGGACTGAAAGAAAGGTTTGCACTAACTGTGTTTTTGTGGGTGTTTGGGACAAGTTCGGCACCGCTTAGAGAGGTATGCTGAAATGTTCAGTTAGAGCCTAGATGAAAAGGATTTACTATATGTTTTGATTATTTTGAAATGCAACCTTTTTACTAGGGTTTCACAGAGTATGAGTACCGATACTTTACATTTGGTAGTCGCCGATACTGATTACCTACCGCGTAGGTAGGGGGTGGTTTGGGGGGGTTGTTAGGGAGCTGGCTGAGGAGTGGGAGTAGAGGGGTAAGTGAGGGCAGGGTGGTTGATGGTGGGGTGAAATAGGGCTTGTGGGGTTGGAGAGTTGGGATGGAAAAGACTGTGATTGCTGAGGGGGAAGAGGATAGGGATAGGAGGGTTATTGGGAGACATGGGGCAGAGGTGACAGCTGGTGGAGGGAAGGAGGTTGCAACAGGCAGGCATGGTACAGGAGACAGCTAAAGACTGCAGGCCTGGTACAGGAGACAGCCAGAGACTGTAGGCCTGGTACAGGAGACAGCCAGAGACTGCAGGTCTGGTACAGGAGACAGCCAGAGACTGCAGGCCTGGTACAGGAGACAGCCAGAGACTGAGGGCATGGTACAGGGAGGACAGGGGGAGCAGCCAAGTGGATGGGAGGACAGGGGACCAGCCAGATGGAGGGGAGGACAGGGGGAGCAGCCAGGTGGAGGGGAGGACAGGGGGAGCAGCCAGGTGGAGGGGAGGACAGGGGGGGGTAGCTGGGTGGAGGGGAGGACAGGGGGTAGCTAGGTGGATGGGAGGACAGGGGAGACTGTCAGCAGGTGTTCCTCTTCAGGCTGAGCCACAGAGGGAGTCTGGCTGCTCTTCCCGGCGCGCTGTGTCGGCGGGGAGCCACCATGTTGAATCGCCCGTGCGGCCTGTGTGGTGTCCTCGCACTGTTTTGTCCTCTTGGCTGTTCGGTCCCACGTCAGGAGGAATTTGCAGGATAATGCAGAGCTAATGTGGAGCATGCCTGCTCACATGAATGGCTCTGCCACGCCCCCGGTGACGTCACTTCCGGTATCAGTTTCCGGGATAGGGAGCATTTTCACGAGTACCGATACTCGTGAAAATGCTAGTATCGGCACTGATACCAGTATCGGTATCGTTGCATCCCTACTTTTTGCCAGTAAACCTGGCTACAAGCCAGATTTTAAAGAAACTGCTGTCTCAACTGCCTTTTTCCACAAGAGCTAATCCCTCACAGTGGGTATATGAACACACTCAGCGGGATCCCTTACGGCAAAATAAATCGGAGGTAGGTATCAACCCAACCCTTCGAGCAGCTACAGTCAAGCAATTCTTTTTTTTTTTAACTAAGAATGATTTTTATTAAAGTTTTGAAAAGGAAAATGCATACAGCTCGCAGGAAGAAGTTTGCGATGCAGCATAACAAACATTATGCTTGATAATATAAGTGTACAAATATACAAGAAAACATCATTCAGAAGAGTGATAGACTTCATGCAGACACCATGAATGAATGTAATATCTTCACGCCTATACTGAACTGTGTAGTCCAGAAGGAATGAGAAAGCAGAAATGATATATTTTTAAGTAACAGAAAATGATATGGCATCAAAGAATATCATCAAGTACAATTGCAACTAAGGGAACCACTCGCAGTAAAAATCTGAAGTCTTCCTATGGGTAAACAAGAAGGCTCTTTCATAAAAGCATGGAATGTTGACTCCATTGATGATCTCAGAAACCTTTGGAGCTAAAATGTGTTTCCAATCGTTTGTGATATTTAACCACTTCCTTACTGGGCACTTAAACCCCCCTCCTGCCCAGACCAATTTTCAGCTTTCAGTGCGCTCACACTTTGAATGACAATTACTCAGTCATGCAACACTGTGAATTTTTATATAGTAAAGACGAAAGAGTAAGGAAGACCTGATGTGTCAAGTCATATCCGCACTTCTATAATGTAAGTAAGTACCACAGACGTACTTCAGATAGTGAGAAGACTTACTACAAAAGAACATATAAACATGTGAATATAATAGTTCGTATTACAAACAATACGACGTAGCGTTTGAAGAAGGACGCTCGACATAC
>BLSH010556801.1:214883-235445 GCA_018402905.1 Glandirana rugosa | reverse complement strand
AATTGACTAGGGTATGGTAACGCCGGAAGCAGTCACCTATGCATAGACCTGGTTGGGAAGGGCACTGGGCACAATGATATGTGGTGTCTCTTCTAACTCCACTACTAGAGCACACCCGGCATCTTTTCTGGCGTTTTTGGCCTGTTGGTCTGAGAGGGATTTTATCGGGGAAATGGCGCTCGGAGAGTCTACTACAGACATCGCTTCTAATATTTTCTGGTGGGCCATTGGGGTATAAAAGTGTTGTGATTATATCCTCCTGGTAGGCAAGGAATGGTTTGGGGTTTATGGTGGATTTGCGATATATGACATGGGTATTATATATGGCCAAATGAAAAAAATAGAGGGCAACTTTTTTATACCAGTGGTATGTTCTTCTGTTTGGCAAATAGGGCTCCAACATTTGATCATTTAGATCGACTCCTCCCATATAAAGGTTGTACTCATGGATACAAATGGGGTTCTGTAATGGGCCATTTCTTCTGGGGATCTCTACCAGGGAATTATTGTGTATAGATGTTAACATGTACACATCTCTTCGGTCCCTCCACTTCACAGCCAGAATCTCCTCATTCCGCAGGCTCGCCGTCTCTGCTTTTCTAAGCCTCATGTTCACTAGACTTTGAGGAAAGCCCACCCGATTTTTTCTGGCTGTGCCACAAGCTGGTGTACTTTTCATGTAGAGGTTCCGGAACAGGGGTAGACTGGTGTAAAAATTATCCACATACAGGTGGTAGCCTTTGTCCAGGAGGGGGTAGATAAGTTGCCAAACAATTTTGCCGCTTGCACCTAAATATTCCGGGCAATTGGGGGGGATTCAGCTGGGAGTCCTTCCCTTCGTATACTCTGAAGGAGTAAACGTACCCCGTGGTTCTGTCGCATAATTTGTAGACCTTCACTCCATAGCGGGCCGTTTTGCTGGGTATAAATTGTTTTATTCCCAGCCTGCCGGAAAATTTTACCAGGGATTCATCAACACATATATGCTGGTCCGGGATAAATAATTGGGGAAATAGTTCAGTAAAATAATTTAGAATTGGGCGAATCTTATAGAGCCGGTCATAATTTGGGGAATTTCGGGGGGGGCACTGGGTATTGTCATTGAAATGTAGAAATCTCATAATCATGGAAAATCTTGTCCTGGGCATTATGGATGAGAAGACCGGCATGTGGTAGATGGGGCGGGTGGACCAATAGGAGCGGAGCTCATTCTTGTTGTTTAGTGCCATGCAGAACGTGAGGCCCAAAAAAGTTTTAAATTCTGCCACCGTTACGTCTCTCCACTCAAAGGGACGGGAATAGTAGTCGTTAGGAAATCGCTTGGATAGATTGGCGTGCATATAGGTTGCACTGGGCAACAATGGATCGCAGCATGTCCTCAGTGAAAACCAATTCAAAAAAATTAATGGGCAAAAAATTTTGTGTGTCTACCTGGACTCCTGGTTAGGCAGCTTCTCCTGAATTGGGTGGAAGCCACAAGGGGTGCTGGAATGAGTAGGGAAGGCCGGCATGGGATCTCACCCTTTGGGGCTGAGGTACAGGGGTGCTGGTGGATGGCACTGGGGTGCTGGTGGGGTGCAGGTGGATGGCACAGTGGTGCTGGTGGATGGTATTGCCTCAACAACACGCCTTCGTCTGGCGGGCGGACAATATTCCTCGTCTGAGTCCAGCTCTGATTCGCTACTTGAGATGGGTTCATAAGCCAAATCAGACTCAGACTCAGACTCAGAGAAACTTGCAGGAGAGAGCTCCCCGTTGCTCTCATCGGCTGCAAGAATATTGTAGGCCTCCTCGGCAGAAAAAGATCGTTTTGCCATTGTTGTAGCACTAATTGGCACTGATGACACTTGATGACACTGACAGGTGGCACTGATGATGTGTGGCACTGACAGGTGGCACTGATGGCAGGTCAGGTGGCACTGATACATGGCACTAATGACAGGTCAAGTGGGACTGATGACAGGTCAGGTAGAACTTTATGAAATGTGGCACTGATGACACTTGATGGCACTGACAGGTGGCACCGATGTGTGGCACTGACACGTGGCACTGAAGGCAGGTCAGGTGGCACTGACACGTGGCACTGATGGCAGGTCAGGTGGCACTGACATGTGGCACTGATGGCAGGTCAGGTGGCACTGACATGTGGCACTGATGACAGGTCAGGAGGCACTGACACGTGGCACTGATGACACTTTGATATGTGACACTTGATGGCAATGATAGGTGGCACTGATGATATGTGGCACTGAAAGGTGGTACTGATTCGTGGCACTGACAGGTGGCACTGATATGTGGCACTGATAGGTGGCACTGACAGGTGGCACTGACGATATGTGGCACTGACAGGTGGCACTGAGAGGTGGCACTGACAGGTGGCACTATGGGGCAGTTTTATGTGCAGTGTTATGAAATTCACTCACTGTAATTCAAAGACGATGGCTCAGATCTCTCTCTCTCTCTCTCTCCTCACACAGCGGTGTCTGTGTGAGGAGAAAAGGCAGGCAACGAAA
This sequence comes from Glandirana rugosa, assembly GCA_018402905.1. NCBI lineage: Eukaryota > Metazoa > Chordata > Amphibia > Anura > Ranidae > Glandirana > Glandirana rugosa. Next base: position 232,932 of record BLSH010556801.1, on the reverse strand, counting down.
GATGATCTCATATGTTTACATTTGAGATCAGCTTTCATTGGACCCGCCGATCGTATGGTAAACAGCCGCTGTTGCTGGCCGTTTACCTCGATCTGTCATTGGCTGTGTCCAGGGGACACAGCGAGCACAGTTTTTGCCTCGTGCGTGCCCGCGATTGCAGGCGGGGAGCGCGTGAAGGGGCGGACGTCCATGGACGTCCACCCGGAAATTGGGATCCGCGCTGTAGCCGTCTTTCGGCTATAGCGCGGTCCTGTACAGGTTAACCGTGCTACAAATAAAGTTTGATAAACTATTGTTCTGAGTTGTTTTGGGAAATTATGGATGAAACACCTAATAAGGCCAGTTGGGGTGTAGGCCTAGTGATGACACCTGTGACTTGGGATACTAATGAAAAAACTGAAGTCCAAAGGTGAGTTAGACATTTGCATTTCCTTTTTTTTTTTCAATAATTTTTATTGAATTTTAACATGTGAACATACAAGCACAGTATACACAGATTGAATACTGTAAAGATATATACAGTGAGTAATAGGATTTTCAAGCGTCCTGGATGTTTAGAGAGAATGAGTGGCACTGATAGACCTTAATAGACATTGATTGGACCTTAAGTTATAGTTTTTGTGTCTGTGCGGTCAGACCATATATTCCAGTTACAGTCAAAGTTTGCACATTTGGAGGAGTTAATGGCTAATAGCCTTTTGAAGTTATAATTTCTATTGACCATTATTTTTAGATTTGAGATATTGATGCTATTGGCGAATTTCCAGTTTTGTAAGATTAGGGTACGAGCAGCCAGTAATATGTGAGTGACTACTTGTTTGTGGTTTGTGGGGAATTTTTCAATGCCTATGTGTAATAAAGCTAGTTCTGGGTTGGGATGTGTTATTATCCCTGTCAAGGAGGAGATCATTTGGAATGTTCTGTTCCAGAAACTCGTGAGATTTGGACATCCCCAAAAGGTATGAATGAGGTTGCCTATGTGTCCGCAGCCTCTCCAACATGTGTTTGGCGTGTTTGGGAATAGTTTGGCAAGTCTATTGGGAGTGTAGTGCCATCCATTGATGATTTTAGGGACATTTCCCAGTGGCTCGCGCAGTGTGTGGCTTTATGCAGTGTGAGGGCTGCTAGCCATTGGTTTTCTGTGAATTTGAAGTGTAGATCATTTTTCCACTTAGTGATATGTTTGGTTTTTTGAAATGTGTTTTTTCTTTGAATGATGTTGTAAAACAACGTTATGCCTTTGATCTTTGTGTTGTTGGAGTTGTAGAACAGCCAAGCTGCTGATGGAATGTTAATGGATGGTGTAGAGTGTCGTTTTAGGAAGTCGGCAATTCTTGCACAAGAGAAGGGCAGCTTCCTTGGAAGGTTATATTCCAGAATTAGCTGTGCGATTGTTTTCGGTTTGGAGTTTTGTAAGAAATCATGTACATAGTTCATACCACGATTAGCTAGTTGTTTTATAGGGAGAGAGGGTATTTTGGTTTTTAAACCTTCTATAGGGAGTCTATGTTCGATTGTTTGGTTTTCGGCGTATTTTTGGCTTTGAAGAAGCCTCCATGCTTGAATGGATGTTAGGATTGATGGTGGAAGTGTTTTTGATGGCCATTGTGTCCAGGAGTCCACCAGTAGCATCATTGTAAGATCTTGTGTGGGAGCTATATTTTTTTCAATATTAACCCAGGCTGGAATGTTGTCTTTTCGAAACCAGGCTTTACGTTGGTCTAGTCTTACCGCCCATAGGTAGTCGCTTAGGTCTGGAACCCCTGCTCCTCCCATTAGTTTGTTTTTAATTAGATTTGTGCGGGGGCATCTTACTTCCTTCCCCCCCCCCCCCCCCATATGAATCTCCACATGGAACTCGTCAGGGCTTGTGTGTATTTCGATAAAAAGTGAATAGGTAGCGCCCTATACATATAGAGAATCTGTGGAAGTATTATCGTTTTATACGCCGCCACTCTTCCCATCCATGTTTTTTAGTTAGTTATCTATTCTGGTAACAAGTGGTTTAATATTAGTTGGGGCTAATGAATTGATGGATTAGGTCAAGGTGATTCCTAGGTATTGTATGCCCTCTTTTGACCATTTGTATGGCATGGATTCTTCCATTTTCTTTCTGGTGCGTGTAGGTATACCCATGTTTAGGATTAGTGATTTGTTGAAATTGACTTTATAATATGATATTTTCCCAAATTCTGTAAGGATTCCTTGGGCTTTTGAAAGGAAAGTGCTGGGGTTGGTCAGCAATAATATAACATTGTCTGCGAATAAATTGATGACGTGTGTTTGTTATTGGAATTTAAAACCTTTAATATCTGGGTGAGAGCGAATGGCCTCAGCCAGGGGTTCTATCATGAGATTAAATAGGTAGGGGGACAATGGCCATCCCTGACGAGTTCCATTGGAGATTACAAAAGGTTTAGACAAAAGGCCCGAGGTATAAACCTGTGCCGAAGGTTGTGAGTACAAAGCAAGTATAGCATTCATGATAGGTCCCTGAAACCCAAACTTCTGCAGTACTGCTGACATATATTGCCAGTGGATCCTATCGAACGCCTTCTCCGCGTCTATGGAAAGTAACAGAGAAGGGGTTCGGGTCTTTTCGGCATGGTGAATAATATTTAGGACTCTTCTGGTTGCGTCTGAGGTTTGCCTCCCCCTCACAAAGCCCATTTGGTCATTTTTAATTAGCGTCGGGATGATGTCATTTAGTCTCCCTGCTATGAGTTTTGCATATGTTTTGATATCTGCGTTTAGAAGCGATGTTGGCCTGAAGTTGGCCGGGGTGGTGGGGGGTTTCCCTGGTTTTGGTAGGGTAACTATATGTGCTCTCAGCATCTCCTGAGGAAAGTTAGTAGTAGTAGTGCGGGTGTGAGCATGTATGGGGATAGTATGTTTTTGAATGCTTTAAGGTATTCACTGGTGAAGCCATCCGGCCCTGGAGATTTTTCATTGGGTAGAGATGCTATGACTTTCTCTATCTCTGTTGACGTGAAGGGTGTGTTTAGGTGGTTTAGTTGGATTTGGGATAATGTGGGTAGTTGAAGGTTCTGTAGAAAGCGTTGACTGTGGTCTAAAGAAGGTTGGGGAGTGGAGATGTCGTCTTTGAGGTTGTATAATGTGCTATAATATTCCGCAAATTGGTTAGCTATCTCTTGTGGGTTAGTTATTTTGCTCCCTAATGTTGGATGTATGAGGTGTGCTATTTTCATCTTGGTACGTGCTGCTTTTAATCTGTTTGCTAGGTATTTCCCTGCACGATTGGCATTAGCATAAGTTTTGAGTTTGAGATGGTTTAGGAGTCTATCATAGTTCTGCTTTAGGAGATTTATGAGACTTTCCCTAAGCTTGGATAGATATTCTGCTGTTTGTTTGTCGGGGGATTTCTTATTTTTGGTTTCCAGTGAGTGGATCTCTGTTAGTAGGGTATTCAATTGGAGGTTATAGCGTTTTTTCCCTGGCGCCTAATTGGATAAGGATACCCCCGAGGAAAGCTTTATGGGCATTCCACAGGGTGTAGGCATTTGAGGTAGATTGCTCGTTATTTTTTAAGTATTCTCTGAGACGCTGAGAGATTTTGGAGGCTAATTTAGGCTCTTGTATAATTCTGTTGTTGCAACGCCAGATGGGTGTGGAGGAGGGGACATCCTTTTCAGCAATTTGTAAAGTGATGGCTGCATGGTCAGACCATTTGATGTCCTGTATCATCGTGTCAGATATCCTTTGTATGAGCCATTTGTCCGTAAGATACATATCTATACGTGAGTAAGTTAGGTGCCTGTGAGAATAAAAAGTGAAGTCTCTCTCGTTTGCGTGGGTGCACCGTCACGCATCGTATAGATCTTCCGTGTGGAGCAGGTTTTTTAAGGTTCCAGTGTGGGGTTTATTTTTCCCTGTTGTGTCCAAGGATGCGTCTACAATCATGTTAAAGTCACCACAAAGCAGAATGCTGCCATATCTGATGGAGGATATTATTTTTAGAATTTTACGTAAGAAACAGATTTGATGAGAGTTCGGGGCGTATACTGTCGCCAGTGTGTAGGGGTGTGAGTTGATGTCTCCTGTAACTATTATGAATCTTCCTTGTTCGTCTAGCCGTGTTTTTTTTATTTGGACTGATAGAGAGTTCCTAAGTGCCATGAGAACACCTCCTGTTTTGCGGTTGGGGTTACTTGCCAGAAAAACGTGTGGAAAGTCTTTGTGGGCACAGTGAGGTACTTTACCAGATTGGAAATGCGTTTCTTGGATGCATAAAATGTCTGTGTTTTGTTTGGAAGCTTCAGCCCACATGATGTGTCTCTTGGCGGGGTGATTAAGGCTCCTTACGTTTAGTGATAGGCATTTAATAGTCATAGTTGTGGGAGAGAGTTATCTAGTGTACGTGCAGTAGGATAGAGTTGGCACTTACGTTTGTAGCAGCTTTCCCGGTTGAGTCCAGTCCGAGTGAGGTGTAAATTTCCAGGTTGCTTGATGGGAGTGTCATTGGTTGATCTTTCCCAGGGTCTCCGTAGCATTGTAGATTGTCTGTGTTTGAGGTTACTGTGCATAACAAAAATAAAGATAACAAAACCGGTAAAGGTAAAACAAAGGTTTTAACTGAGAGTTATTAATAAAGAAAGGATCTCTATCAGGATCCATACGCAAGTGTTGTATGCTTGGATGCTTATCTTGGGGTTGGGAGTTTGTGGTTAACTCTGGTCTAAAGGAGAGACGTATGGTGGCATGTATTATTTTTTAGGGCCCCCAGCTGAGCTCTTTTTAGTTGAGTGCTTGTGGGAGACGATGTGCCAATCCTCCTGGAAGGAGGGTAAGTGGAGCTCTTGAGGCGGAGGGTTTGTATGGCCCGGAATTATGTTCCAACGCGTAAGGGCTGCTATACCTTCTTCTAAGGTGGAGATAGATGTGGTTGAACCATTAATGGTGACTGTGAGTGTGGCTGGGTATTTCCATTTATACTGGATACTGTGGTTTCTTAGGGCTTTCGTGATAGTAGCCAGGTTTTTCCTGCGTTGGAGTGTGTGTCTGGACAAGTCCGCTAGCAGGTGCACTGTCTCATAAGGAGTTAGTAGGTTGCTAGATTTGCGTGAATTCATCATGATTTGGTCCTTAATGTGGTAGAAGTGGACTCTTAATAAGACGTCCTTTTATGTTTCTTGAGAGAGAAAAGCAGGTTTAGGTAGCCTATGAATTCTGTCTATCAGCAAGTCTTGCGCAGATAGGGATGGTACTATGGTGGAGAACAGGGTTTGCGCATATTGTTGCAGTTGTGACGGTGTAACAGATTCAGGAATGCCCCATATTTTTATATTATTTCTTCTTGATCTATCTTCTAGATCAGAAATTTTGTTTTTTAGCCATGCTATTTCATCATTTTGAGCATTATGTGTGTCAATAAGAGTGTTATAGGTCGTGGCATATTCATCCATTTTCTGTTCTATATGGTCCACTCTGTTTCTTATGGCCTGTACCTCTGACTGGCATTTGCTGAGCCCAGCTATCAGGTCTGAGTGTATGGAGTCTCTCAGAGACAACAGCATCTCTTTAAGGACAGTGCCTGATATGGGTTGGTTTGCTGTTTGCTGTTGGATAGTTAGTTCTGATTATGCTGTGTATGGTCATGGTCTTGTGCGCTGCTTACCTCCATGCCCACAGATTCAAGCTGAGGGTTTGGCAGTTCCAGCCTTGGTTTTTGTTTTGCTGGGCTCCTGGTGGATGGTGTGGAGGTCCCGGAGGAGCTGCTGCTGTGCCCTGCTCGTTTTGTGCCTTTGACTTGGTTCCCTCCGCTTCCCTGATGTGAGGAAGAAGCTGCAGCCTTGCTGTTGGCGGCGTGTGCACTGGAGGCTCCGGCGCCATTTTGTTGTAATCCGCGCACCGCTGCTGAGAAGAACCCGTCCAGTTTGCTAGGCTGTAATGGGTTTTTTTTGTTCTTTGTCATCTCCGGGGGTTCCCGCTGTGTTCCCCTCTCAGGAAGCGTAGTTGTGAGGCTGAAGGGACATCAGGATAAAAAGAAGCACAAGAAAAAGCAATATGCCAGAGACAGGTGCTTCTCCAACTCATTCATAAAAATGACTCACAACCCATTCAAATTTGAGCCCCTGGGGAATGCGAGTTTGAAGATGAAAAATCTAGGACACCTCTCTCCGGCATAATTATATGATTCTGTCTGCTGGGAACTCTGGAAGGAAGCATTAGCCCATGAGCAGCGCCATGGGCTCAAGTGCCGCCAGCCCATGCCATGGATCTTCAGCAATTCCAGAAACTGGGGATATAATAATAGACTTTTCTGTTGGGGAGGCACAACCCGGTGAGCTTCCAGCAGAAGGGCTGGCGTCAAGGCACGGCACTGTTGACCTCTGCATACAACAATCAGTTGCCCTGCAGGATTTGTGCAAGGCCAGAAACTTTTCAGTTTACTTTCCAGCAGAACAGCTGGCATCAGGGAAAAACATCACTGAGCTCTGCCCAGCACCAACAGCAGCTTAAGCGTTCATGAGAGAAGAGGCAGCCATCCTTTCTCCCACAACACTGACAGGGACATGAAATTTCCTGTCTGCAGCATCTATGGAGTTACAAGAAATTTCTCCAGCTGAAGTGCTGACAACCGGACAGAGGGCCCAGGACCTCTGTCCCACACCCGCCACAGTTCCGGAGGCCCAGGATGAGAAGGTGGCAGTCACGTCTGAGCAGCAGATCAGGATCAGGGGGACAGGGAGAGGAGGCCTCCCCAAAGGCAGTGTAGTGACTTGGGAGCAAAGGAAGTCATCCTCGCTCCACAGCAGGAGTCCTGGAGTCTGGGAGATGTAGCAACTGGCTCATCTCCCCAACAGCAGATACACAGTTTGAGAGTAGTGAGCAGAGTCTCACTCCCCAGCAAGAGATCCACAATCTGAGAGTAGAGGAAGCCGGCCTCCCTCCCCAACAGTTAGCCAGAGCGGATGGTATGGGGTCCCCAGCAGAAGTGCTGGCAACAGGGCAGAGTGCTACCAACCTTTGCCCAGCACCGGCAACAACTGCAGAGTTCCAGGAAACCAGGGCAGTCGGCCAATTTTCCCAATGACAAGCTCCTACACCCAGCTTAAGCATTGGCAGCCGGACTGAGAGTTAACAACCTCTGCCCCACACCTACTGATGACAACCATTCCCTGCGGCCAAGAATGAAAATCAGGTTTACCACCTATGTGGGTTCACTCTGCCAGACTAACACAGGTCCAGACCAGGTGGAGGTCTGGGACCTTGTTAGTTCACTTTTGTTGGGAGAAAAATGTGACAGACTTAACCAGGATAAGAGCTTTTGGAGAGGACTAGGGCCAAGCCTCTTACCCATTGACTATGCGCCCTGGCTTTTGGGGGGGGGGGCTGCTCTTTAGAAGGTGTGTGTTTGGGGGGGCCTTGGAGTGGTCTTGTTTCTGATTTAAGTGCATGTCTCCCCAAACCACACAGATCCTGGGAACTGGAGGACCATATACATATTTAAAGTCTCTAGGCCCAAACCAGCAATGACTCATAGCAGATGTTAATCTAATCACCTCAAGCCACCTGTCTTTCACCCATTGTTAATTGTGCTAAGTAACTATTATTTGTCTGTCTGCTAGCAAACTATTGTGATGTGTAATGTACTTTGTTGTGACCTTGGGGCCCGGAGGTCTGACCTGAAGTGGGGATATCTGATTAATCACAACATTGTCCAGGTGGCTAGTTGTTTAATAATGTAATGTTTATGGTATATGCTGGTTGTTCCTTAGCTATGGTAATTATATACCTGTGTACAGTTTGTATTGTTAGGGTAATATCATCAGGCAGGGACTGTCCTCCTGTGGGGTATAAAGTATGTGTGTGAGTTTCAATAAAGAGTCATCTGGTTTTTACCTCAAACCTTGTCTGTGTACAAACAGTACAGACAATGGAAAATGACTGCTGATTGTTCCCTATAAGTGTTTGGACTTAGCATATTGTTCTTTGTCTTACAAAATCATTATTTTGTGTATCCTTGTAAAGCAGTTCTGGTTTGCTGGGTATTCATTTTCCATGCACATATTATTTAATGTCTAGAACAAATGAAAAACTCTATTTGTTTATGGATTAAAGTTTAGCCAGCTGTGGCCAGATGCCATGTCCAGACCATAAATTGATACTTAAAGGAACAGATTATTTCTTATTTGTAATCCCTTGAATAGTCTAACTGGATCAAAGAAAACCCGGGACTGTTTTCCCTGCACTAGGATTTTTTCATACATACATTATTCCTGGAAGAGCTCCAGGTTATCTGCCAACTTCACCCCTCCCTGTGCCCTCCTTTACTTGCCAGCTGTCTCTATCCTGCACTTGATATAGTTCAGGCAACTACTGGCATAACCTGATGCAGGGTGTGGAATTGCTTTTACTTTTACCAGATATCGACTAATGGAGAAAAGGAGTGAAATAAAAATAATACCATTTAATCCTGATACCTAGTTGTTAAAAAAATATACATACCGTGCTGTGAAAAAGTATTTGCCCTTGAATTTTTTTTTTTTTTTATTTGTCACACTTAAATAATTCAAATATTCAAAAAAAATATTATTAAAATAAAGATTACCTGAGTAAATACAAAATACAGTTTTTTTTATGATTGATGATTTTGATGAATGATGATTTAATTTATTAAGTGAAAAACTGTCCAAACCTACCTGGCCCATGTGAAAAAGTAATTGCCCCCTAAACCTAATAACTGGTTGTGCCACCCTTGGCGGCAACAACTGCAAACAAGCATTTGTGATAACTTGCAATGAGTCTTTAACCACTTAAGGACCGGAAGGATTTCCCATTGTAGGACCAGAGCACTTTTTGTGATTCGGCACTGCGCCGCTTTAACTGACAATTGCGCGGTGTGTGACGTTGTACCCAAACAAAATTGATGTCCTTTTTTTCCCCACAAATAGAGCTTTCTTTTGGGGGTATTTGATCACCTCTGTGTCATTTCTGATCACCGCTGTTAACAAAAAAAGAGCGACAATTTTGAAAAAATATATATTTTTTACTTTTTGCTATAATACATATCCAAAAAAAATATATAAAAAAACAAATGTATTCATCAGTTTTGACTGATATATATTCTTCCTCATATTTGTGGTAAAAAAAAATGTGATCGCGTTTATTGATTGGTTTGTGCAAAAGTTGCCATGTTTACAAACCATGAGAATTAATTTATGGCGTTTTTACTATTTTTTTTTTTTTTACTAGTAATGGTGACAATCTGCGATTTTTATCGGGACTACGATATTGCAGCAGACATATCGAACATTTTTGACACTTTTTTTGGGACCAATGACATTTATACAGCGATCAGATCTAAAAAAAAAAAAAAAAACACTGATTACTGTGTAAATGAGCGATCTAGGGGTTAACTGTGTTCCCTGTGTGTGTTCTAACAGTATAGAGGTTGGGCTGCCAGGGGCATGACAGATCTAACTGATCCAGAGTACAGGGATCAGTAGATCTGTCATGTCCCCCCTCGGGGAATTGCCGTGTTTACATCGGCGGTTTCCCATTCTGGCTCTCTCACATCGAGTCCGCTTGACCCACGGCCCCGCTCATGGAGCATGCGGCAGGCACGCGCACACACACGCCCGCTACTCGGACATGCGCGGACCGCCGTTTATACGCAGGAACGTGCCACTTTGCCGCTGTATATGTACTACATGCGGTCGGCAAGTGGTTAACATCGCTGTGGAGGAATTTTGAGGTGTTGTTTTTTTAGACATTTTGGCATACTTCACTTTGTCAGACAGGTCTGACAGTAATTAGGCCTGGATGTGCAAGTGAAATTCAACTCTTTTTTTCAAAAAATATGGTTGATCGCAGATCACTCATGATTAGGGGCAATTACTTTTTCACATAGGGCCAGGTAGGTTTGGACAGCTTTTTTCCCTTATTAAATTAAATCATCATTTAAAAACTGCATTTTGGATTTACTAGGGTTATCTTTGGGTAATATTAAAATTTTTTAGGTGATCTTAATTATTTGAGGTGTGACAAATATGCAAACAAATAAAAGATGAGGAAGAGCGGAAATACTTTTTCACACCACTGTATATGTTTTAATAAACAGCTAGTTCATGTGCCTCATAACTTTCTTATATGGGGTTCCATAAAGCATAATCTGTACTGTATTGCACTGTTAATCAAATACTGTGAACATGCTTACACAACGAAAGAGCATAAAGCTGCTGCTACCTCACTTTCAATTTGAAAGATGGAGAGTATTCTGATAAATGCTTGTGGGTAAATCTTGCAAAGAAAGGATTAGGGTTGAGCTCAGGCATGTTTGAACACGAGCCCAAACCCACCTGCGTAAACTCAGTCCGAGAAGCTGTCAAAGGTGATAGCTAGTCATAAGTAGCAGAGGCATTCCCCATCCCATAGCCACACCTATGCAAGGGGTGGGGAATGCCTCTGCCATTTAGGATTGGCTGTCAGCTTTGACAGCTTCCCAGCGGGATAGCTCAGGCAAGTTCAAACTCGCTTGAGCTCATGCCTGTTCAGGATATTAAAACTTCAACAAAAGGGATCATATTTTTAAAAGATCAGCACAAGGGATGCAACTTTCATTCAATGCAAAATGTCCTTTAGGGCTCGTTTAGATTTGCGGTTGGGTGGGGGGGGGGGGACATAAAAACCAACCCTAACTGCCCCTTCTTAAGGTGCAAAAGTTAGTGGACAGGCATGTTAACATGCCACCTGGTAGCTCACATTATCCAAAGGTTTCTTTATGGCTGTTGGCATACAGTTGACAAAATACAATATTTGTTTGGTAATAGTGATCCTTTAACTGAAATAGAGAAAGTGGTGTCACTGGCCTGCCTATATAGAACAAAATACAAACGTTTATGAACAAAAATCATAAATATATTGACAGATGTTACTGTTCAATTTCAATGTTTTAAAAATGAACTTAATTCTGTGCCTAATAAAAGGCAGACAGAGAGAAAAGGATTAATCACCAGGAAGGATAAACCCAATGGCCACATGTAATAATGGGGCAGGGATCAGATGACATCAATGAACTAATACAGCTATGTGGGCATATTAGGTCAATGATGCCAACAGCATCCAGGCCACTTTGTTGCATGCAGTTGTGGGGTGGGGAATTCTACAGCCACAGCTGATTGGGAACACAACCTATCATGTGACCCACTGGTTCGGGTAATGGTGGGGATGCTGGTGACATCATTGATCTAATATAGCCACATGGCTATATTTGGTCAATGATATTATTCAGATATGGCCATGTGGGCAAATTAGGACATTATTGACACCTGCATCCCAACACCTTTCTTACGGGTGGCTGTGGGGTGGGGGAATTCCAGTCTAGCGTAGCCCAGTCTAGCTAGCCTGTTATCAAGTGACAGCTTCCTATGGTTTCAGGCTGAACTGAGTTTGGCCTGAGAAGTAGCTTCTTCCAATTGACCAGCATTGTCTCCTTGCAGCTAATCCTTTCCCCATTACTGACTAACAAAGCCTCATTCTCCGCTGTGTCAAGGTTTTGCTTCCTTATGAAAATTAACTGTTTTTAAGGAGGAATTCAAGATGAGAGGTACATTTTTTTTTGGTACTATGTAGGCACAATATCTCTAAATTTTACCTATAATACAGCAACTGTTCCTCATTTTTACATATTTAGCGTAGCTCTCACCCACAAAGTAGCCATTGGAATATTGCCCAGGTTCTTTCCCAAGTAGTGCAGAAGCAGCAAGGCACACAGCAATAGTCACTCCTATTGGCTCAATGAACAGTCTAGGGCTATTGTTTATTGTTTTTTTTTTTTTGGTAGCTTGGATAGGGATAGGAAATTGTATGGGATACTCCAAAACTATTTACAAACAGGAAAATACACTTCACTATAGCTGAACTTCAGAAACAAATATCTTCTGCCAGAACAAAATCCAGTGTGAAAGAGTATAAGAACAATTCTTCCACAATGACACTGAAAATAGCTGACTGTAAGGATCTCTCAGATGAGAAACCACTTCACAGAGACTTAGCAAACCGTTTTTAGCAAACACAAATTAGAGTGCATTGGTTGGTATGTACCTCTCAGGAGAGGAACTACAGATCCCAGCAATCCTGACAGATCCCAAGAGCTTGAACCAAACAATTAGACCAGGGATGATACTCTATGAGAGCAATCTTTACTTAGAACAACTACTGGCTTTTTTATAAAGGAATAGTTCTCTGCTAACATGCACAGACAGGGAAGAGCTATCAAACCTGCAGCCTGTGAATTACAAAACAGAACAAAATAATCACATGCAGCTCAACTGATTACAGGGGATCAAACTAGGAGGGTGCTACATGAGTCTGGTTTAAAAAAGACAAAGATGTCCATCCAGTTCAACCAACAGAGAACCCCCCCCCCCACCCTCCACCCCCAAAAAGGGGCAGATTCAATGGACTCACTTTTCTATGTTTCTATGTTTCTAAAAAAACAAAAACACAAATAGTAGACCTCCATATACAAATTCTATTCGCACAGTTGATCCAGAGGAAAGGAAAAAAAACAATAAAGCATGATCCAATTTGCTCCAGCAAGGGAAAAAAAAACACCTTCTTAATCCCCCAAGAGGCAATCAACTATTCCCTGGATCAACCTTACCTATAAATATTAGTATTCAGTTATATTTTGTGCATTTAGGAAATAATCCAAGCCTTTTTTAAACATTCTACGGAGCTAGCCAGAACCAGCTCTTGAGGAAGTCTACTGTATATTACATGTTCACAGCTCTTACTGTAAAGAAGACTTTCATATTTTGAGGTTTAACCTCTTTTCCTCCAGACGTAAAGAATATCATCTTGTCCTCTGGGGTGACCCTAAGGTGAATAACTCTACACCAAGTTCACCATATGGACCACTTATGCATTTATACATGTTGATCATATCCTCCTTAACTACCTCAATACTGGGTGCTTTCACCCCCTTCCTTCCCAGACCAATTTTCAGCTTTCAGCTTTTTGAAAAAAACCCCAATATTTTCTACTTTCTGTTTTAAAAGAAATCCAATAAAATCAAATTCTGTCATAAAGTTAGGCCAAAATGTATTCTGCTATATGTCTTTGGTAAAAAAAATCCTGATAAGAGTATAATAATTAGTTTGTTTGATCACAGACAGATGTGCGCAGATGATTACAGACAGATGTGTGTAGATGATCACTGGGACAAATGATTTTACTGGGACATATGTGGGACAGGTATTTTTACTCTGTGGGGACACTGTTTTGGGGACACTGTGTGGGCACACTAGCCTGGTGATCAGCATGTAAATAACAGCTCATACATACTGATCACTGGCCGGCTGCAGAGATCCCCTCTCCTTCTCACTGATAATCTCCATGTGAGGAGAAGGAGAGCCGATCGCCTAGCAACCAGCTCTCTATTTTATGATTGGACACTGCCATCATGTAATCATAAAGGCCAATCACAGAGCCCTCCTGCCGATCAGAGATGCAATGTGTTCAGGTTACACCAGCGTATAGGGATCACACAGCTGTGTGGGCATGCAATCCCGCTCCTTCTGAGGGACGTTCAGGAATGTCCACTCAGACGGAGGAATCATCCACCCGGCTGTTTATGTGCAGTGGCCGGGTGGGAAACAATTAAAGTGATACTAATATCAAACATGTTATACTTACCTGCTCTGTTCAGTGGTTTTGAACAGAGCAGCTCAGATCCTCCTCTTCCCAGGTCCCTCGTCGGCACGCCTGGCCCATCCCTCCCGCCGAGTGCCCCCCAGCTAGCAGCTTGCTATGGGGACACCTGAGCTGCTGCTCTGTGTCCATTCAGACATGGAACATTGGCTCAGCCAAGCCCCCTCTCTCCTCAATGAGGAGAGAAAGTACCGGCCAGCCAAGACTCTCATGCAACATCGCTGGATCGAGATGGGGCTCAGGTAAATATTAGGGGGGCTAGTGCACACAGAAGGTGTTTTGTCTTAATGCAAGTAATTATCACTAAGATAACACAGGGAGGTGCAACAGGCATTCATTTATTAACTCCACAAGGTTTAGGAGAGTGTCCATGGGAATGTTTAAGGCCTGGATCGCAGTCTCCACTATAATTCATCCCAAAAGTGTTCTATCGGGTTGAGTGCTTTTGTGAGGTCAGGCACTGATGTGGACTTGAAAGCCTGGCTCGCAGTCTCCGCTCTAATTCATACCTAAGGTGTGCTGGCCAGAAAAGTTCCTCCATCCCAAAAGAGCTCATTCATGTCTTTATGGACCTTGTTTGTGTACTAGTGCACAGTCATGCTGGAACAGGAAGGGGCCATTCCCAAACTGTTACCACAAAGTTGGGAACATGAAATTGTCTAAAATGTCTTGGTATGTTGACTCCCTTCACTGGAACTAAGGGGCCAAGCCCAACCTCTGAAAAACAACCCCACCTCATAATCCTCCCTCCACCAAATGATTTGGACATGTGCACAAAGCAAGGTCAATAAAGACATGGATGACCGAGTTTGGGGTGGAGGAACTTGACTGGCCTGCACACCTTTGGCATGAATGACAGGAAGGGAAACAATCAAGTTTCCCCCCTCTTATGGGAATGATGCAGATAAAATATAGGGAGAAAGTTATAAATTAAAATAAATAAATAAATAAAATTTAAGTTGTTTGTGATTGGTCCTTACCTGTTAATCACAAGCCCATTCTAGAAATTTTGCCTGGAGAGCCTATAAATAGAAGAGAAACAACCGTTATACTGCAGAAGCGGAGGGGCAGCTTGAGAAGAAACATCAGTGTCCGCGCTGCTGGTCATGGAATCCTTACTGCGTCAGCTAATGGATCGAGCGGCGATGGAGATGAATGGTTTCAACAGTTCCTGGCTATCCCACCTCCGATCCCGCCGTAAGGAGAGGAAGCTCCGTGTGCAGTGTCCCCTTCTATGGAGATGTTTCCTGCGCCAACCCCGCCTTCTATTCCTCGGTCTGTACTTCCCCCTCTGCTGATGATGAGACGTCGCCCTCGCCCTCCTGATGCTTCCTCCTCCCGCCTATCTGTGTTACAGCCTCCTCCTACTGTAGATGACGCCGGAGGGTGTTCAAGTGATGCCGGATCATGCGCAGTTCTGTTGGCTGGAGTTAATACTGTGGGAATGAAAAGGAGACACGGGTTTGATCCCCAGTTGCACCCAGTATTGAATAATAGAGGGGTAAGAGAGTTGCTGTCAGTGCAACTAAAAAGTCTAAAACAGCTCCTGTATAAAGAAAGTTGTGAGTGAAAGTACTGTTGTTGCAGCATCTACTGGGTCTTTGCAATTCCCTGCTGTCTCTAATATATTTTGTCATGCAGAACCTGTTGATGCACCTTTACCTGTTAATAATGATGGAGGATTGAGTTTGCAGACTATTGCTATTGATTCATCTGAGAGTCCGAGAGATGAGTCTCTGGACCAGAATTCTTTGAGTTCTTTAATTGCTAATTTTTCATCTCTTGCTGAACAATTTAAAAATATTATGTCCACCAATAATTTGATGACTAACGATGTATCGCAAGCGTGGACTACTGCTCCCTCTCCTCAACTTTCAGTAATGATAGATAATCCTGCTGTAAGTGCTCCTCCTACACACTCTGTAGTACCTGAGATTTGTTATAAGGAAGCAATGCCATGTGAAGTATCGCCTTTTGGGTTTCATTTAACTGCTGCTACTAAAGCAAAAATTTGGGGAGGTGATTATATAGATATTTTATCTCGCCTTCTACCGATTTTAGACATGAGAAAAAGTATTCGGATAAATCTTCTGAAGATAAAAGAACATTTGTTCCTCGCAATTTTAATAACTGGCTTCAAGCCTTCTGAATATACGCCAGTGTGATAGGCGAACGACATCTGGAACTTTCTGGAATGTTTAAACATGTGGAGATCATCTTGGAAGCTTGCAAGAATTTTTCAGGTTTGGCATGGTTTTTGAATGACAAATCTTTTTGTCAGAAGTTAGCTGTACATAAAACTTTAGGTTGGGGGTTCAAAGGACGTTGGGCTCTGGCTCAACTTATTATTACCACAATGACAATTTCAGAAGTCTTTTAACAGTGCAGCTGGGTCTTTTTGCAAGGATGTCTGTTTCAGCTTTAACGAAGGCCAATGTAAATGGCCAGACACTTGTAGATTCAAACATGAATGTGCATCCAGTGCCGGTTCTCACCCAGCTTCTAGATGTTTTTAAAAACCGACTGTCAGTGCAAGTGCACATACTAAAGATCTTCTTCGTAAAAGCAGTAACTCCGGTGAAATTACCGAAAATGTTGCCATTTCTCCACATTTGGCATTGTCGTCAAGTGGCGGATTTACTCATTGACGGTTTAGAGTTGGGTGTTTGAATTCCCCCCTTTTCGGGTTCAGGTTGTTTGTTTGTTGAAAATTTGCCTTCTGTTGCTAGATATGCTGCGGTTGTGGCTCGTAAAATATAAAAAGAAATCAAGGAAGGGAGAGTAGCGTGTTCCTTAGCAATTCCCCCGTTCCATAATTTTCAAATTTCCCCTCTTTGTCTGATTCCAAAAAAGGAGCCCCATAGCTTCAGACTGATTCATCACTTGTCACTTCCAATTGGTGACTCATTAAATGATACTATTGACCCTAGTGTGAGTTCACTATCTTACAGTTCATTCTATGATGCAATCAGCAAAGTTCATGCGGTGGGTAGGTTCGCCTTGTTAGCTAGGGCTGACATTAAATCGGCTTTATGTTGCTACCGATCAACCCAACTGCTTTCAACTCGCTTGGTTTTTGTTTTAATGGTGAATTTTATTTTGTAATTCAAATTTTTATTGAAAAGTAGACAAAAGTTAAAGCAGCAATACAAAGTAATTGTATATAGATAGATAGTATAAACATTTAAACATAAAAAATATGTAGAAAAATATGAGTTTTACAAGGTTCAATTTTGGAGTTTTGATTGCGACAGAAAAGTAAGTAACATTGGATTGTCACTAGGTTCAAACCATATGTAGAACATGTATAGTTTGTATTATGACCTTGTATTAACGAGTAAAGTCAAGTAGCCAAATAAAGTTCCTTTCAGCCTGCATATTGTTCAGATGGTAACAGTGGTGGTTATCTTTCGGAGGTAGATGTTAAGTGGGGGGAAGAGGTGGACAGGGGGGAATGGGAGAGGGACATGCTCTGTTGAAAGCCGTATTTAGACCTGTCCCACAAGTCCCAGGTTTTATTGAAATGAGTTAACACGTCTTCATTTAGTGCAGTGAGATATTCCATAGCTCTTATCTCTTTAATGCTAGATATAAGATGGATCCTGGTGGGTGCAGATGTAGTTTTCCATTGCTTGGGTATTAAGCGTCTGGCAGCAGTTAAAATATGCCTAACTAGGGCTGTACATGACTTGGGAATCTCCTTAAAGGGGAGACCCAAGAGATGATGGAGTGGGTCTAGTGCTATGTCTGTGTCAAGAACATGTGTGAGTACTTCTTGGACCTCTCGCCAGAATTTAACAATGATTGGACAGGTCCAGAAAATATGAAATAGGGAGCCTTGATCAGAGCTACACCTCCAACACGTGTCAGGTATATCTGTATTAATAGCATGAAGCGTTTTGGGTGTCCTGTACCAGAATAACAATATTTTATAGATATTCTCCTTGTAGATTACACATCTGGAAGTTTTAGATGCGTTAGTCCATATAGACTGCCACATGGCTGGCGATATATCTCTGTCCAGAGCCTTGTCCCATTTGGCCATATAGGCGTGAGGGTTTGTTTCTTTATTCTGGTTAAGTATCAAAAGCTTGTAGAGTGAAGAAATTAGTTTAGTTTGGCCCGATCCCTGCATAGCAATACGCTCAAAAGTCGTGGGTTCGTCTAGTGTTAAAGATGGTTTCAAAGATTGAAAAAAATGTCTAAATTGCACATGTGTGAAGAAGTTTAGTGGGGGGATCTGCGGGTGTTGATTTTGGAGTAGTTGTGGGCGTCTAGGGGGGTGATTTGAAGAAGTGTGTACACGTTAAATCTGTAAAAAAAGTTAGAAACTTTGGTAGAAATTGTGATCTGCTTGGGTGCTGAAAACTCG
>BLSH010556801.1:184452-211070 GCA_018402905.1 Glandirana rugosa | reverse complement strand
GGTGTGCCCGATCCATGCACCAGTCAATATCAGGGATGTTGGGTGCCAGGGTCACAAAGAGGCCCAACAGGTACTCCCTAAGCTGAGAGTCTAATACTGTCTCCGGGACCCCCCTGATTCTTAAGTTTTGTCTCCTCTCCCGGTTTTCCAAATCCTCTTGTTGTGATTGTAGTGAGGCAACTTGTTGTTTTAGGGCATGGTTGTCCTCCTCAAGGGCCTGGACATATTGAATTAGTTCATCCATTTTGCTTTCAACTTGATCTGTCCTCTCTTCTATATGAGTGATCTCCCCCCTAAGCTCCTGTGCTAGCTTGCTCACTTCCTTGGATATATTGCTGGTGATATTCACCAGTAAAGTATGAAGTTTATGATCCAGAATGTCAGCTGTGAGGCTGTGTGTTTCTGTGTCTGAAATGGTTTGAGTTACCTCAGTCCCCGGTTCCTCCACGCCAGTCATATCACGCTGCTGGGATGCGGTTCCAATCGAGGCCGGGGATCCTGGGCGCGTCAGGAATTTCTCCATGAAGCTGGGCCGCGAAGCTTGAGAGGGCTTATAATAGTCTTTTTGTTGGCCAATTTTGCCCATAAGATTCACCTGGGACTTCTGAGGTTTGTGGTAGCGCTTCCGTGGTCCGTAGAGGCTGTGTTTGCTGCAGGGAAGCTTTTTATTCCAGCGGTGTGTCGGAGCTGTCTTAATGTGCGTCCGCCATCATCCGCCGCCGCGCATGCGCCATGGTGAATTTTATTTTGATCGTTGTTTCCCTATGGGATGTTCAGGTTCTTGTTCTTATTTCAAAGCATTTTCTTCTTTTTAGAATGGACTGCCTCTCATGTGTCTGACTCTAGTAATCTAATACATTATCTTTATGATTTTCTTTTTATTGGAGCTGCTTCTTCTAATGAGTGTTTATATCTTTTTAAAGTTTTTAGGTATTTATGTGAAGAATTAGGCGTCCCTTTAGCTGAAAAAAAAATCTGTTTGGCCGACTAATTCTCTTGAAATTCTTGGTATCACTATTGATACTGTTAAAATGGAGTTCTGTTTAGCTTTTGATAAAATTCAGAGATTGCGGTTTTTGGTTTCTTTTATTATTAGTAGGCCTAAGGTTACTGCGCACTTTGCAATATTTGCTCGGGTTGTTAGCCTTTGCAACCAGAGTTATAGCTATTGGTAGGGTATTTTCAAAATGTTTATATAAAGCCATAGCAGGTTTAAAGAATCCACGTCATTTTGTTAGAATTAGTTTTTTAGCAACCTATAACGGCTGTTCTATTTGGCAGTCTTCTTTTAGTGAAGCTTCAGCTTTTTCTCTTTTTACAGATGCTTCAGGATCAATTGGATATGGTGTTTTCTGGAATGGACATTGGTCTTCTTCTCATTGGCCTTCTTCTTGGATTGTTAGGGATTTGACTAAAAATATAGTATTTTTGGAAATATTTCCTATTTTAGTAGCACTTGAATTATGGTGTGAACATTTTTGTAATTCTAGGTTGCTTTTTAATTCGGACAACAGGGGTGTAGTATTTGCCATTAACTGTATGTCTTCTAGATCTTTACCAGTTTTGGCAGTCCTCCGCTGTCTGGTGTTTAGTGAAATATGTGCCTGGTTTTATTAACAATATTGCTGACTCATTGTCTCGGTTACAGTTGGACCGCTTCTGAGAATTGGTACAAGAAGCGGATCTGCTGGGTCTTGGATGCCCTGTTCAGCTTTGGTCAATAATCTGAGCAATGTACAGACGGCCCCATGTGGGCCAATTATAATGCTGTGTGGTCTTCTTGGTGTTCATTTTTGCGCTTGGTTGACCAAAATTCCTTAGCTTATATATAATATATAATAAACGTCTTTTTTTGTCCTTTCTTGACTTCCTGATGTCATCAGCTAATTCTTATTCCCATATTGTTAAAGTTCTGGCTGGTGTTTCATTTTTTGTTAAATGGCAGAACTTACCTGCATGCTCTAGTTATTTTCCAGTTCAACAGGCTCTTAAAGGTTATCGCAGAGGTATGCTTTCTATTGATTCAAGAGTCCCTATTACAGTCAGTATTTTGCAAAATTTGATTGCTATGACTCAATCGATATGTTTTTTTGCCTTTGAAGCTTTTGTCACATACCTGGTGGGTGAGTCTGACAGTGCAGCGGGCAACCTCTCTTTTGGCCCTGGTTCGGGAACCCCTGATAGAGTAGACAAGAACCTCTGGAGCACGGGGGGGCATGAGGACTGAGATGGATGCAGATGATGATGTACAGATCCCTCAGAGGCTCGTGCTAGGCAGAAGACTGGTCATACAGGCCGGGTCGGTAACTGGCAGACAAGTGCGGTACAGTGGGAGCAGGCAGGCGGATAGACGGGTACAGGCAGGGTCGTCAACAAGTGGGCAGCAGAGGTACACAGGGATCAGGCAGAAGAAGGGTTGTAGGCAAGCTGAGGGTCAGTGCAGGCAGAGTTCATGCAGAGTAGGGCAAGCCGGGTCACAGGTACAGAAAATCTCAGGAAAGTAGTCACGGAACACTTCAGGAAACTCTGTAGATCAGACAGCACTTGCTGCAGGGTGTGCTGGGCTGAAATAGAGCCATTTGGCACCTTTTCCGGCTCAGGCGCGAACGCGCAAATAGTGCAGAAAAGTCCTCTTTTGCAGGATTTCTCCTAACAGTCCAGGATGGATTCTACCTCAAACTCCTCCATCCCGTCAACCAGCACTGGTGCAGGTGGGCCTGTCTTCCGATCTGGAAAAGGGTCGGAGATCTTAGGCTTTAGCAGGGATACGTGGAAGACAGGGTGGATACGAAATGATTCAGGCAACTCCAATTCATATGCCACATCGTTAATCTTTCTCTTAATAGGGAAGGGACCCAAGAATCTTGGGCCCAATCTCTTGGACGGATTAGTGGTAGAGAGCCAGACCAAACTGCCTGGTTCCAGGTGCAACTCACCACGTCTCCTTTTGTCATAAGTCTCCTTGTTAGCAGCTTGTGCTCTTGCCATTGTCTCCTGTAGGAGCTTGTTGTTAGAGGAGAAAAACTCCATTAGATTAGCCACGGCTGGCACTGGATTTTCAGGACATGCGTTAGACAAGATGGCTGGATGGAATCCATAGTTCGTGAAAAAAGGAGACTGCTGAGTGGCGGAGTGCGCAGAATTGTTGTACGCAAACTCAGCCAGCAGTAGGAGCGTAATCCAGTCATCCTGAATGAAAGAGGAAAAACAACACAGGTATTGCTCCAGCGTTTGATTTGTACGCTCCGTCTGGCCGTTCGTCTGGGGGTGGTAAGCAGAAGACAATGACAGGCCGATCTTCAGGGATTTGCATAAGGATCTCCAGAATTTGGAGGTAAACTGCACTCCACGATTGGACACCACATCTGTCGGTATCTTGTGGAGTCTCACGATCTCCTTAATGAAAATCTTAGCAGTCTCTGCGGCGGAAGGTATGCCCTTCATGGGCAAGAAGTGGGCCATCTTGGAGAACCTATCCACTACCACGAAGATGGTGGAGAACCCTTCTGAAGGGGGTAGCTCCACGAAAAATTCCATGGATATGTGACTCCAAGGTCTCTCTGGGATGGGCAAAGGCTTGAGAAGGCCCCAAGATGGGTCTTGCTTCCTTTACACCGGTTACAGATAGTGCAGGAGTCCACGTAAAGCTTGCAGTCGCGCCTCACTCTGGGCCACCAAAACGTACGCTGTAACAGTTCAGTTGTTTTGCGCACACCGAAGTGCCCAGCCAGCCGATGGTCATGGCAGAGGTCTAGGACGGTGGTTCGCAGGTTCTCTGGTACGAAAATCCTGTGGTTGTGCCAGAGCAACCCGTCTTTAGATAGGAACGGGGTTTGCCTCCTTGGTGGCTTGACGGATCTGTGCCAGCACATCATCCTGAAGAAGTAAAAAGCTTCCGGATGGCAGAATGGTATCGGGCGATACCAGGGCTCCAGGTGCATTGAACATGCGCGAAAGTGAGTCAGGTTTGGTATTCTTCGACACGGGCCTGTAGGTGATGTGGAAGGTGTATCGGGCGAGGAACAGTGCCCATCTGGCTTGTCGGGGCTTCAGTCTCTTGGCAACCCTCAAATACTCCAAGTTCTTATGGTCAGTGTAAATGAGGATTGGATGTGCTGCCTCTTCCAACAGGTACTGCCATTCCTCCAATGCGGATTTAATGGCCAGAAGTTCCCGATCTCCCACATCGTAATTCTTCTCTGCAGGTGACAGCTTGCAGGAGAAGAACGCTACCGAATGTAGTAGCGCCTTGGTACCCTGCCCTGACCGCTACCTCAGATGCGTCAACCAATAGAACATAAGGAAGAGGCGGGTCTGGATGCTGCAAGATTGGCACTGAGGTGAACAGATCCTTGAGTCTTTCAAAAGCAGTTTGCGCCTCAGGAGTCCATTGGAAGGGGGTACCCAGTTTGGTTAGCTTAGTGATGGGTGAGATTATGGACGAGAACCCCCAAATTCATTTTCTGTAAAAATTTGCGAATCCAACGAACCGCTGGATTCCCTTTTTTTTTTTCAGGGGATATTCTTATTTTATTTTTTTGTACAATAATCTTTTATTAGGTTTTCCACAGATATACAAAGAAAAGTAAAAAGTACAACAGTGAAGTACAATAGGGGTTGTACAGAGGTAATTTCCAACAGTTCTGCGTATAGCAACGTTACATATCATTGAGCATAAATCAAACATAAGTATTAAAAGCCTGGTGTGTGGTGCGGTCTGAGTTGTGCCCGCTTACCACTGACACCCAGAGGGAACATGCTGTGTCAGAAAGTGTGAGGCGGCACAACCGACCATTGCAGAGATTGCAGCATTCAATAGGCTCAGAATAGGGAGAACTAATAACATTAAAGCACAGTAGTGGATAGAGTGAGGAAAAGAACCGCTGGTAAAATAAGAGAGAGGTTGTGTCATGTTGCCCAGCAAATGAATAGTATTACAACCTGGGGAAGCCAGAGATTCCACCGCTTCAGGAATTTAGGCCTTTGTAGGTGAGCTTTGGCGTACATAAGTTCCATCTCACATTGGTTGTTGATAGCTGAGAACATTTCTGGGAGAGATGAAAGATTGGGTGTTTTCCAGTTTTTGGCCAGAAGTGATCTGGTAGCAAAGAGAGTATGAGATATAACAGTCTGTGTGGGTATTTGCCAAGAGTCAATATCCAGACCCAGTAGGAGCATTTGTGGAGATAGTGAGATCGATGTGGGTAGTATGGAGGACAGAAGCTTCGATACACGGTTCCAAAGATTTGTTAATTTAAAGCAGGACCACCATGTATGAAAGGCTGAGGCAGGTTGGTGACATGCTCTCCAACACATGTTGGGTGTCGATGGGTATATTTTGGCCACTTTTTGTGGCGTGAGGTACCAGTCGTGGAATATTTTTTGAGTGCCTTCCCAATGGGTACAACATCTAGACAGTTTAGCTGGCAAACTCAAGCATGTACAATTGTTCTGTGGTAAATGTACTGTTCAGTCGTTGTTCCCATTTAAGCATAGTGGGAGTTTTAGAGATGGGGCCTGATTTGGTGAGTATTCGGTAGAAGTAAGAGATGCCTTTAGAGAGTGGGCGAGTTCCATTGTAGAATTGCAGTGTTTTTTTCATTGTTGGGTCTGTCGACCAGCTTACTTTTGAAAGTACTGAATGGATTCTGAGAAATTTAAAGAAGTCTTTGTGTGTAATATGGTATCGGTGTTGAAGTTGCTGAAAGGAGAGTAGCATGGAGTTGTTGTTATATAGGTCTCTGAGTGTAGGAATCCCAGCTTCAACCCAGTTTTGTAAGGGTATGTCTTGCAAAATGATATGTAGGGTTTGAAGAGGTAAGTCGGACAGCAGGCTCTGAGGTATACCCTTGGATTGCTGTATTATCGATTTCCATGTTCTGAGGGTAGCGTTGATTGTAGCGAGATACGTAGCAGGTTTATGATTGTATATCAAAAGTGCATTGAGGACCAACTTAGGGCAAGTTGTTAGGACACATTGCTCTATCTGCAGCCACGGGAGTGTGGTGTCTGGGACCCATCAACTTTTAGTTTGTTCAAGAATTATAGCCTTGTAGTATGCTATAACGTTAGGAGCTCCCATGCCTCCAGCTGATATTGGTTTGCAAAGAGTGGCCTTGTTGAGCCTTGAGTGTTTATCATTCCAAATGAATGAATTCAGAGTTGCTTGTATCTTGTTGAGGTGGGATATAAGGAATGGTGGTAGCAGGTACATTTTAGCGAGGGCTATTCTCCCAGCCCAGGAGGCTTGGACATTGCTCAGACCTTGTATTGTTTTGTGCAGTTTGGTCATCAGGCATGAAAGATTGAGGATGAGTAGTTGTGATGTTGGTGAGATTAGGTTTATGCCCAGATAGGATAAAGTGACCCCAGCTTTCTTTTTGGTGGAATTGGCATAAAAGCAATGTGGATATTGTTTGTGGGAGCATGTGGAAGATTTAAGAGAAGAGAAGTGTGTTTCTTGAGCACACATAATATCTGCTTCTAACAGTAAGGCTTCCTTCCAGAAAAGGTGTCGTTTGAAAGGGGAATTTAGGCCCTTCACATTGAATGAGGAAATGTTAATGACCATACTGGAGAGTTGTGCCTTTACTTCAGGAGTTTGTTAAGGTGTAACGTAGGAGAAGACACCTGCTTTATCGCACACCAAAGGTCAAAGTGTAATGATCACAACACAGGGGTAATAACAAATAAACTAAGAAGAAAAATAAGAACGCAACAAAATAACAGATGTTGCTGCAAATCGGAACACTTAGTTAAAGTAAACTGTTGTTATATCGTATCTGTGGTAATGAGAGTTCCTTTCAATTCAAGATCAAAGAACAAAGGTATCTGAGGGTGCTTAGCACTCTATACAGGAAACAGGGGACCTGTAAACTATGATAAAGTGATTAAGTATAACAAACCATAGTATACTCATCTGGGACAAATGAAAATAGCAGTCTTCTTGTTATAGTTCATGGTGAGACCTGGAAAGATCCAGGTGTAGGTAAATTTCAGTACTGCTGTTGAGCCCTAGGTGGGGACCTCTTGGTGCTGGAGCTTGGTGGCCCGCAAGGATGTTGTTGGTAATGATCAACTGTGGGTGGTGGGGGGAGGGAGTAGAGATGATCCTCCAATTTAGTAGTCGTTTGATGCCTTCCTTGGGTGTTAAGATGTTGATTGTCTGGGATTGGAAAGTCACAACCAGCTTTGTTGGGAAGCCCCACTTGTATGGTATGTTGCGGTCCCTGAGGATGGTAGTGACTTGAGCAAATTCTCTCCTTTTTTTTGCTGTAGCCGCCGATATGTCTGTGTATAAGGAGATGGTAGAGTATGGGCCGGGTAGTGTTTTATTCATTCGGGTAGCCGACATAACTTTTACTATGATATGGAAAAAGTGAATGCACGCCAGTACGTCTCTTGGGACAGAGTCCGGTAGATAACTGGGTTTCGCAATTCGATGAGCCCGATCTATAGTCAGATCTAACGGTGAGAGTTGGGGGATGAGTTTGAGGAGCATCTGTTGGATGTAGAGCGTGATCTCTGAGGGTTTCACGGCCTCAGGGATGCCCCTGAATTTGATATTGTTTCTTCGAGAACAAACCTAGAAGTCTGCCATTTTTGCTTGCAGGTAGTGAAGTTCTTCAGCTTGTTTAGTTAGGGTTTCCGACATGTCTCCATGCACAGAGGCCTGTGCTGCTACCTGTTTTTCAAGTGTATCTGTTCGCTCCTCAGTTTGATCCACTCTTGTATGTATGTGTAGAAATTGATGATCGCAGTTCAATTCTCAGGTCTTTTTGAAGTGAAAGCAACATCATTTTAAGCGTATGCTCAGATGGCGGTTGGTCTGTGGCAGGATGTGCAGCCAGTGACTCCTGTGGTCCTTCAGATTCGATTGCCTCCTCCCAATGTTGTTTTTTATATAACGGGATCTTAGACGGGGATTGAGCTAGGGATTGGGCAGCTCTCTTGCCTCTGTCTGCCGGTGAGCACTGTAATGATGTGGTGCCATTATTTGTACTATCCATCTTGTCCTGTGAATTCTCCAGGGCCTGTTGTTCTTCAGGTGGTTGTGGCAATGGAAGATGAGGTGCTATTCCAGTACCAGCCTGAGTGTTTTGCATGTTGGCTCCGCGAAAGAACTCAGATATGCGACGTGCCTTTTCTGTGTTCCGGGTTTTCTTTTTGGACATACCTCAGAGCACGACTCTGATGCTATATGTCCCAGTAGTACTGCTTCCCCTACATCTTGTTATAATGCTAATTTGTTCTGGACGGCAAAGGGACAGGGGTACAGGGGCAGTTATCACTTACTTTGTGCAGCTATGTGACAGTGCCTTTCAAAGTCCAAATCTAGGCTGCAAAATGGTGGCTGTTCTAACATATCCGGCTAGCAATGTAATCCTGCGCCGCTCCTCTTTCCCCTTGGCTGGTGCAGTTATATTTCAGGATATGGTGGAGAGCAGGGATAGAGTGAGCTACAGGCTGTGCTCCTGTCCAGCAGCCCAGGTCAGGGAAGAAGTACTTGTTGGGCCTCCGTAAGGCCTCAAGATGGTGGCCAGTCTAGCCCTGGTGTGTCTGGAGATGTGCCCCAAAGCGACTCCGCTGCAGCTATGTGCTACTCTGAACTCGGACCAAGTGTGCAGGTTGGGGGTATAAAGTTATGGTAGTTTGCTGCTGTAGCAGTTGGGGGTCCATCTGAGGCCTCTGAGAATCCCTGGGCCCCTCCACAAGGTGGCGGCCATTTCAATGCTTTTGCAGCTAGGAAAGTGCCACCCGATCCCGGCGCTCTGTCAAAGGCTGGAGGTGCGTTAGGCCCCTATTATGGCAGCCAAGGGGCTGTGTGAAGCCGCTTGGGGATCTGCAGCTAGGCCACAAGATGGCGGCCGCCGCCCGGTCTGGTGCTGATGCGGTCAGGAGATTGCCCTCGGATCCGTGTCACCTGTAACCCCCTGTGGACCCCATCCGTCATCCAGAGGCTGAAGGTGCGAGGGTATGCTAGGCCCCTGGCGTGGTAGCTGAGGGGCCGGTCAATTTCTCCTGGGGATCTGCAGCTAGGCTGAAAGATGGCGGTTGGCCTGGTGCAGCAGCGGCCCGGAATGCGTCCTGACCTGGATCCGCATCTCCCACGCCTCCCTCGGGACCCAAGCCAGACACTCGGCCAGGGGCTGGAGGTTTCAGATGTAGCATATCTCTGGTGCGAGAGCTAAGGGTCCGCTCAGGGCCTCCAGGGGACCTGCGGGTAGGCTGCAAGACGGCGGCCACTCCAGCGCTGTAGTGTTTAGTGAGACGCCCATGTCACCCGCAGCCTTCTCAAGTGTTAAGATGGATGACCAGAGGTGTAGGGTGGATGGGTCGCTGATGCCGGCCTTCGCTGACTCGTGTGTGTCAAACGGGGATGTGAGGGCTAGGCCCCAAAATGGCGGTTGAGAGGATTGTGAGGGAGCCGATGTAACTTGGTCCGTGACTCCGTCCATTGTCAGACCGGCGTCATATAGGGACCAATGGCGTGCACAGGAGCTGGGAAGTCTGGGCTGGGTGTTGTGTTATCAAACCCGTCCGTCTGCGGGAAGGATGGAGGCCGATTATGGAATGTAGAGCAGGTGAGTCACCCTGGCCTCTCTCCCGACCGTTAATCACGGCTCTATGTTCCACTATTTTTGAGCAGATTGGTCCCAAAGTCAATCGTGTTGCAACTTGAGGTATGAGGACTCCCCTGAGGTGGTAATGAGGGGGGATTAGGTGCTATTACCAATGCTGGAGTCGCTAGATGTCCCAGGCTGAGCGGAGCTGTGAGATTAGGCAGCCATCACAGTCTGCAACCAGCCACACCCCCCGCAGGATTCCCTTTTTTATCAACCGGGTCTCGCCAGTTCAAAATGGCGGACACCTTTTGGGGATCCATCTTGATACCTCCAACGGAGATAATGAGTCCCAGAAATTGTATACTGCGCTGCTCAGACTTGCACTTTTCTGGCTTGGCATAAAGTCCGTGTTGACGGAGACGACCCAGTACCTTTTTTACATGATTTCGGTGAAGCTCTAAGGAAGGGGAAAAAATCAAGATGTCATCCAGATAAGCAATGACGAAAAGGTCGAGGAAGTCCCTGAAGATGTCGTTAATGAAGTGCTGGAACGTGGCAGGAGCATTGCATAAGCCGAACGGCATCACTAAATACTCATAGTGGCCGAAGCGGATGCGGAAGGCCGTCTTCCATTCGTTGCCTTCCCTGATTCGCACCAAGTTATAGGCTCCACGGAGGTCTAGTTTAGCGAAGATGGTGGCCATTCCCAGGCGTTTAAAAAGTTCCGGTACCAGACGGAGAGGGTGACAGTTCTTAACTGTCACTTTATTGAGCTCCCGGTAGTCTATACATGGGCGCAGCCTACCATCTTTTTTCTCTACGAAAAAGATACCCGCCCCAGCTGGGGAGGTGGATGGACAGATAAACCCCTTGCTGAGATTTTCATCCATCTAAGACTTGAGAGTGCTGAGCTCAAGCTCTGAGAGCGGGTAGATTCTCCCGAAGGGGATCTCAGCACTGGGCAGGAGCTCAATGGGGCAGTCGTACGGTCTGTGGGGAGGAAGGACCTCCACCCCCTCTTGCTAAAAACATCCAGAAAATCATGGTAGGCACTGGGGACAGCCCGGCAGACATCAGGTTCTGGATCAGAGTCCATGAAAGTAGGGACGGCTCCGCCCCGGGGTTCGTTGGGCAGCAATGCCTGTGGCAGTATTGGGATTGGAACTTGATGTCATCCAAAATGAGAAGCTCCTGATGGCCCCCGGCTGTGGTAGTGGTCAAGGGAACAGTCTCTTGCGTGACTAGGCCAGACTTAATGGTGGTGCCATCAGCCAGGTGCACTGCCACCCTGCGGTCTTTTGGTCTCAGGGGGATCCCCTGTTGTGTAGCAAAAGATAAGTCCACAAAGCAGCTGCAGGCTCCAGAGTCGAGGATTGCATGGATGGCCACAGACTTTCCAGACAGCTGCAGGAGTATGGAGAGGGTGAGATGAGCCACGTTGCTGGGTGCAGGTAGCCAGGCTTCTTCCTAACTTGGCAGGACATGCTTGCACAAAGTGCCCTGGCTCTCTGCAGTAGAGGCAGAGATCCAGGTTCCTTCAGCGCTGTCTTTCTTCATGGGTCAATGCTAAATGCGCTACCCCCCGCTGCTTGGGTTCAGGTTGGGTCGGAGGAGAGGTGGGCTTGGCGGCGAAGACAGGAGAGGAGCTAGGGAAGCCGGAAGCATGAGATAGCATCCAAGTAGGCCGAAGACTTCTCCCAGAACTTTCCGCTCTGCGCTCTCTGAAGAGCGATGAGTCTATCCAGAGCAGGCGGCACCACTCATCCTTCAGGGGGTTGGCTAAGCCTAGGTGTAATTGAAAACAGAGGGCCGCCTTGTTCGAGGCTGTATCGCCACTCCAGCGCCTTAACTCGGAGGCATAGTCTTCCACCGGCCGGGAGCCTTGCGTGGGCGTGGAGTGCGGCCTCTGCCGTGGCGGCCTGGTGAGGATCTTCGTACAACTGGGCCATGGCCCAGAAGAACCGGGAGAGATCGGAGACTTCAGGTGCCCTTTGTTCCAGGAGCTGATGGGCCCAAGATTGGAGTTCGCCTTGCAGAAGGGAGATTACGAACCCCACCTTTGTGATTTCCTGGGAGAATGTGCAGGGCTGGAGACTGAGGTATAACTCGCAGGCAATACGGAACGCCCGCAATTCCCTACGGTCCCTGGAAAACCGTGCAGGCATGGGGACTGTGGGCTCCAGCGGAAAGGTTAGCATGGTGTCAGTTGCAGGCTGGCTGACCCCTGATGGGGCAGGAGAGGAAAGCTCCAAACACAGGACAGCTTTCAGGCCTGGTGTATTCTTCCTGCAAGCTCCAGATGGCTTGTGTGAGCCCTTCCAAGTGCAGACTGAGTTCATGTGAAGGAGAGGGCCCCTGCTCAGACACGAACATGGCTGTCTGATTCTGTCACATACCTGGAGGGTGAGTCTGACAGTGCAGCGGGCAACCTCTCTTGCGGCCCTGGTTCAGGAACCCCTGATAGAGTAGACAGGAAGCTCCAGAGCACAGGGGGGCACAAGGGCTGAAATGGATGCAGATGATGATGTACAGATCCATCAGAGGCTCGTGCTAGGCAGAAGACTGGTCGTACAGGCTGGGTCGGTAACTGGCGGACCAGTGTGGTACAGTGGGAGCAGGCAGGCGGATAGTCGGGCACAGAAAGGGTCGTGAACAAGCGGGCAGCAGAGGTACACAAGGATCAGGCAGAAGAAGGGTCATAGGCAAGCTGAGGGTCGGTGCAGGCAGAGTTCATGCAGAGTAGGGCAAGCCGGGTCACAGGTACAGGAAATCTCAGGAAAGTAGTAACGGAACACGCTTCCGGCTCGGGCGCGCTCATGGGTGTGCGCGAACATGCAGAAAAGTCCTCTTTTGCAGGATTTCTCCTAACAGCTTTGCTTTTTAGTACTGCTTTTAGTTTGTGTTTTTGGGGGCTTTCTGTATATGGGAATTAATACCAAAATCATCGACTTTTTCAACTGGTCTTTTATATTCTGATGTTGTTTTAGAAGAGGCTTGCGTAAAAATCCTTTTGTGTTTCAGTAAAACAGACCAAGTTGGAAAAGGTCGGTGGGTATGCATCTCAAAAATTGCTGATTACACTATTTGTGCTTGTCATCTACTGCATGAGTATTTTCGGATTCGCCGATATCTGCTACACACTTTTTAGAGCATGCTGATGGCCTTCCGCTTACACAATATCAATTTTCTGCTGTTCTTCGGTGACGTTTGTGGGCTTTAAGCCTGGATCACTTACATATTACATTACATTCCTTCAGGGTTGGAGCAGCTACCTAAGCGTCTAGGCTTGATTTGAATGCTCTGACTATTAAAGGTTTGCGTGGTTGGAGGTCTCACTGTATCCAACGTTACATTCGACCTAACCTTTGTCCTTTCTGAATTTCAGGTATCAAGTCTACGGTATGGATCATAGGACATGCATATGTTTTTTGGGCCAATCATCGTGCTTCAGTTCGATGTTATGGGACTAATCTAGGTCTTCCTTGAGAAAATGTGTTTATTTGTTGGTATGGCAGGTGTAGTATGTCCTGGTTTGATCTGCGCCCTGCTCTAATTAAACTTTATGTTTCATGGTCCGCGCCAAATGTAATTGTATTTAATCTGGGAGGTAATGATTTGGGTCACTATAAAACTTTAGATTTACTTAGTCAAATTAAACTTGATCTGTTGCAATTGCGTTCAGTTCTGCATGATACTGTTCTTAATTCTTGGAAATGGTGCCTAAGTTGTCTTGGTCACTGTCTCCGGAATTGAAATTTCTTGAAAAAATATGAAAAAAGTTAATAGAGCTGTTGCTAAAATTTATTCCGTCTATTAATGGCAAGTCTTTTAGACATGTTGATCTGGAAGGCGGACTGCCTGGGTTTTATCACCCGGATAATGTCCACCTTTCAGACATTGCGTTAGATTTATTTAATCTTGATCTACAATCCATTGTTGAGATGGCCATGGCCCTGGTGGGATGCCAGGCTCATTTAAATTGAGCCCGACGGGTGGGATAGTTGGTGTTTATGTAATATAAGTATTGGTCTGAGCTGTGATGATTGGACTAAGTTAAATATATATATATATATATATATATATATATATATATATATATTATTCAATTATAGGAAGTATGGTTTTGAAGTTTAATATTATGTAAAAGTAATAAATCGTTACTATTATAACAACAATAAAAAAGGGCTGTGGCCCATTAAAACAAACTTTATTGGAATAAGTAGTCTCATAGTCTTTATTTAATAAGCTAAATGAGAACTGCATACATTCCCATGACAGAAGGGGAAACAATCATGTTTCCCCCTCTTATGAGAATGATGCAGATAAAATATAGGGATAAAGTTATAAATTACAAAAATAAATAAATAAATAAATAAATAAATAAAATCTAAGTCATTTGTGATTGCTCCTTACCTGTTAACCACGAGCCCGTTCTCGAAATTTCACCTGGAAAGCTTATAAATAGAAGAGAAACAACCATTATACGGCAGAAGTGGAGGGGCAACTTGAGAAGAAATGCCCCCCCCCCCCATATGTCGCAGTGCCTAATGTTGTGTGATTTATTTTTCCTTTCTTTATATGGGGGATAGTTGGTGTTTATGTAATATAATTATTAGTCTGAGCTGTGATGGCTGGACTAAGTTATGTATAATTGAAGTATTCAATTATAAGAAGTATGGTTTTGAAGCCTAATGGTATATAATAGTAATAAATCGTTATTATTATAACAACAATAAAAAAGGACTGCCAATTAATACCACATTTTTGTAACAAATAGTCTCATACTCTTTATGTAATAAGTAAAGTTGAGCGAACACCTGGACGTTCGGGTTCGGAGGGTCCGAACGAACTTTGGAAAACAGTCCGGGTTCGGCACCCAACGTTGCCCGAACTTTATCCCGGACCCCGTACCCCATTGAAGTCAATGGGGACCCGAACTTTTAGGCACAAAAATGGCTGTAACAAAGTCCTGGCAAGTGCTAGAGGGCTGCAAAAGGAAGTAAAATGGGGGTAAGAGTAGGGCAAGTGCCCTACAAAAAATGGGGATAAGGAAAATAAATTAAAATCAAATAAAAAAATGGGAAGGGGGGTGGATGTGGAGTAGGGGCCTAGAGGTTGACTAGGCCGTGACCATGGCAGTGTAGGTGGAAGTGGCGGTGGTCGAGGAGGAGGAGGAGGTAGCCAACACTGTATTTTTTTTTTTGTTTGTTTATAATTGGGGTAGCCCCCAAAATATTGAAGCCTATTCAAAAAAACAAGTATACGAATGGCTGTGTGAGTCCGGTCTAAATGTTTATTCTGCACAAGGTACAGACAAGTCTTGTGGGATCCGTGCCTGGTTCATTTTAATAAAGGTTAGCTTGTCCACGTTGGCTGTGGACAAACGGCTGCGCTTGTCTGTGATAACGCCTCCTGCCGTGCTAAACATATGTTCAGACAATACACTGGCTGCAGGGCAGGCCAGCACCTCCAAGGCATAAACGGCAAGCTCAGGCCATGTGGCCAATTTGGAGACCCAGAAGTTGAATGGGGCAGACCCATCAGTCAGTACGTGTAGGCGTGTGCACACATACTCTTGCACCATGTTGCTGAAATGCTGCCTCCTGCTAAGACGTTGTCTATCAGCTGGTGGTGCTGTTTGTTGTGGAGGGCTGCTGACAAAGCTTTGCCACATTTCAGCCATGCTAACCCTGCCTTCTGAGGTGCTGGCGGTGGCACAGCTGTGTTGGTGGCCTCTTCCTCCCCCTCTGCCTATGCCTTGTGCTTCTGCTGAGCCCCCGGTGTCATTTGGGAATGCCTTCAGCAGCGCGTTTACCAGTGTGCGCTTGTAGTCGCGCATCTTCCAATCACGCTCCAGTGAAGGAATTAAGGACGGCACGTTGTCCCTACACTAACCCAAGAGCATGTGACATGCAGCACTGTGACTCCAGCTTATAAAGAGGCTGGGTCACATGATGCACTGGCCAATCACAGCCATGCCATTAGTAGGCATGGCTGTGATGGCTTCTAAGGGCAAACCAATGAAACGCTTGTTGATTGGCTGCCCTTCAGCTATTTAACATGCGTGATCAACTACCAGAACCCAGAACCCGAACGTTTTTTGAAATGTCCCGTGTTCGGGTCCAGGTCCCAGACACCCGAAAGTTCGGTACGGACCCGAACGTTACAGTTCGCTCAACACTAGTAATAAGCTAAATTAGTACTGCATACATTCCCATTAGAGTGGAGACTACGAGCCAGGCTTTTTCGTCCATATCAGTGCCTGACCTCACAAAAGCGCTTCTGGAAGAATGGTCAACTCAATATTGAACCCTAGGGACTAAGACTGGGATGTCATTAAAGTTCATGTACGTGTAAAGGCAGGTGTCCCAAGACTTTCGGTAATATAGTGTAGGTCGGGTCATAATAATCTTAAAATACCCGGCACACCGGAATCAATCCAATCACAACTGCCACACTATGTTTGCAAACTCTTCCTGGCAGTGATCCCGTCACTTACCTTAGCTGATCTCACCATTGACAGAGTCCATTGTGTTCTAAAGCCTTTCTATCTACCTTCAGAAATCCCTCCTGATGTTCTGTTAAGCGTACCTTTTTTCCATGTTAACTGATTGGCGACAGCCATGTACTTCGAGGCGGCAGTTCCTTCAAGCGAAATCACGTACCTGTACGTCTTTTGCACGCACGCTGCTGGGACCTGCTGATCATTCCCGAGAGAGGCAGAACAGCGGCCTGTCTATGTAAACAAGTCAGATTGTCGTTCTGTCTTAAAAATTTAGCAATAAACCAATTCTCTATAGTGCCTTCAATAAATGGCGCTGGGTCAATGACTTTAACCCGTCACTTACTCCGCTTGGAGAATAGTGAAACAAAACCTCTAGTGTATGTATACATAAAGAAATTGGGATAGGAAAGTACCTCCCCAAAGACAACATCAAGGAAGCAATATAATGAAAAATATTAATTTATTTAGAAAAAAACTGTAAAAAGTGACCCACTTAGGACCATGAAAAACATGGATTGACCATAAAATTATAACAAAAAACTTCCACCACCTTATCATTAAAATTACCAACGTTGAAAAACTACCCATAAATGTCACCACTCAGATAATAAACAAATTGTTCCATTCCCCTTATATCAATTATAAATACTCATCACCTAAAGGGTGGAAATTGGTAGTAAGGACCTATGGGGAATATATGCAAAAAGTAGGAAAACGGTAAGTATATAGGACGGTATCCACTGTTATTAATTCAAAAAATCGCTGCAGCCAAATTGCATGTGCATCGATAGTCTATGGAGGAAGCACAGTAGTAAGGTATTCCCATGTGAAGTTGAAACGACCCTGTGTTAATTAGGGGGATATACAGGACGGGATGTGTGTGCTAACAGTTCCAATTGTAAGAACGATCTTACCCACAGGTTGTCGGTGCATGAAGTATGGTTACGGTTGGAGCTATATAAGATACGATCGCCCCGATGGCCGATATATCCCGCACTTCTCCCTCGGTCTGTGTCCAATCAAATGTTTAGGGAGAGGTAAGGGGATCCTAGTCTGAGGGGTGATCTATCCTGTCCCTCTATATCCGTCCAAGGATAGAGGGAGCGGCTGTTATCGAAGCAGCAGTTTCACCGTTCCTAGGTCAATGTGTAGGGTTGCAATCTCAATGGAAACAGCCAATATTGTAGCTCCGTGTAGCGAGCCTGATATCCCACACTTCCCCGCTGAACCCAGCAAGCAGGTTACTCAGCTGGGGGTAAGGGGAT
The DNA here is from genome assembly GCA_018402905.1 of Glandirana rugosa. Classification (NCBI taxonomy): domain Eukaryota; kingdom Metazoa; phylum Chordata; class Amphibia; order Anura; family Ranidae; genus Glandirana; species Glandirana rugosa. The sequence goes on along the minus strand of BLSH010556801.1, from coordinate 193,734 downwards.
ATTGCGCTGCCGTCTCTTGGGATATAAAGATCCTTCCACTGTCCACATTCAGATGTGATATATAAGCCAGTTCTCTGTTGCCGACCGTCTAACCCACACTTCTCCTGGGGCCAAATCATTAGGGATGGTCAGCTGGAGGTAAGGGGATACTGTGCGTATCAGGCAACAATTCCCCACCTGTACATCTCAGTCGATAATGTCCATGGATTAGTTAGCTTACAGCTGTAACTGTGGAGGTGATCCCGACAATGATCCCATCAATTCCAATTTATAGTGCATGGCTCCATAGAAAGTAACTGGATACAGTAGAGTGAACACCAATACCGATAGTTACCAATTGAGCAGTGAGAAGTCCGTGATGTTGATCACAGACTGACGATTTAGTCTGTAGCTGACAAGTTTCGTTCGTTACCGAACTTCATCTGAGCTGGTCGTTCTGTGACAAGGGAAGACAGAGGACCTGTGTTTCTACTAAGCATAAACATGGATCTCTTCCCTGCCAGTGTCATTAGTACAATGACAGTGCATATTGTTTAGCACTGATCACTGTATTGGTGTCACTGGTCCCCAAAAAGTGTCACTTAGCGTCTGATTTGTCCGCCGCAATGTCGCAGTCCCGCTATAACGCTGGGTTCACATATGAACCGCATGCGGCTCACAGTAGGGAACTTTGGGCTGAATTCGGACCTGAAACGGACCAAAAGTCGCACAGCGTTTTTGTGAAAAACGCACCGGACCTGCTGCAGAGATATGTGAACCGGCTCCATAGAGAGGCAGTCAAAATCTCCTGCTATTGCAAATTGGATGCGGAGAACCCGCAATCAATTCGCAATGGTGTGAACCCAGCCTAAGTCGCTGATCGCCACCATTACTAGTAAAATATCTCAGTTTTTTAAAGAGAACTCCGATGCAGAGGTTTCTCCTTCTGTGTTGTGGGAATCCCGCAAAGCAACATTGAGTGGGCAGTTGATTGAGTTGGGTGTGAGGAGGAAGAGGGAGCGTGATAAGCAATTTAAAGACACTCTTACGCAGCTCATGGCCCTAGACAAGCAATACAAACTCTCCCATACTCCACACATTTGGAGGCCTTGACACTGAAGAGAGAGGAATTCAAAAATTTACTGGACAGGGACACTGTACGCACATTTCGCAGAGTTGCCCAGAAACGCTATGAGTGGAGCAATAAACCCAGCAGACAGCTTGCCCGTTCCCTACAGGAACAGAAGTCTGCCTCTTTCATCCCGAAGATTAAGTCCTCCGCGGGAGAAATGATTTTCAACTCAAAAAACATTGCAGTAGTCTTTAGGACATTCTACGCGGACTCATGTCCCCCGGAGGAAAAGAGGTCACATACTCTCTCTTTCTTGAAACAGGCCCATCTCCCAAAGCTCCCGCGGGAAATCCTAGATCCCTTAGAGGCAGACTTCACCTCTTATCCCTTCATCCCTTAGAGGCAGAATTTAAGAAGGCTTTAAAAAATACCCCTATAGGCAAAGCTCCAGTGACCTACTACAAAACATTTGAAGATGTCCTACTACCGCATTTGGTAGCTTACGCCAATTCGGTCACTATAACAGAAGGTTTCCGACCTGAAACCCTCACTGCCCATATATCAGTGATTCCCAAGCCGGGTAAGGATCCAACTGTGTGTGGGAGCTATCGACCCATTTCGTTGATTAATGTCGACATCAAACTTGTCGCTAAGGTAATGGCCGATAGACTCTCACCACTTATCCCAAAGTGGATCTCGCCTGAGCAGATGGGGTTTATTCCACAACGAGAAGGCAGGGATAACACCCTGCGAGTCCTCTCACTTATACATTTCGCTAACAAACACTCCCAGCTCACCCTCTCAACAGACGCGGAAAAAGCGTTTGACAGGGTGGACTGGGAGTACCTTTGAACGACCCTTAAATTTCTAGGCCTGGGCCCGAAAATGCTGACACGAATATTCTCATTATACAATAATCCTTCCGCCCGGATAAAGATTAATGGCCTCTTTAGTGATTCCTTTACTCTTCATAACGGGACCAGACAGGGATGCCCCCTCTCCCCTCTTTTATTTGCCATTTCACTTGAGCCCTTTCTAGCCACTATTAGACAAAACGACAGTATACGGGTAGAGTTGAGCGAACTTCTAGAAGTCCGGGTTCTGCTGGTTCGGCCGAACTTCGGGACAAAGTCCAGGTTCGGGTCCGGACAGAACCCGAACTTTGTCCCGGACCCCGAACCCCATTGAAATCAATGGGGACCCGAACTTTTAGGCACAAAAATGGCTGTAAAATAGTCCTGGAAAGTCCTAGAGGTCTGCAAAAGGAAGGACATGGGGGTAAGGGTGGGACAAGTGACCTACAAAGAAATGGGGACAGGGAAATAACTTTAAATATTTTTAAAAAAATAAAAACATAAAAAAAGCAAAAATGGAGGTGAATGTGGATCATCTTCAAACTGGGCCTGAAAAGTATTAATTAACAAGAGAGGCCATATAACTGTTCTAAAATCATCTTCAAACTGTGTCAAAAAAGTATAAATAAGCCGGGAGAACCCATATCACTGTTCTGCAAACATCTGGAAACTGTGTGTGTCACTTTAAATATAACCGTGAATAACTAAACATCTGTTCTGCACACATCTGCAAAGTCTGTGTGTCACTTTAAATATAGCCGCTAATAACTCAACATCTGTTCTGCACACATCTGTAAAGTCTGTGTGTCACTTTTAATATAGCCGCTAATAACTGAACATCTGTTCTGCACACATCTGCAAAGTCTGTGTGTCACTTTTAATATAGCCGCTAATAGAAAAAAAAATATTGAGACATATTAAAAAAAAAAAAGAATAACTTCACTTAAGTATACCAATGGCTGTGTGAGGCCGGTATAAATGGCTATTCTGCACAAGGTACAGACAAGTCTTGTGGGATCCATGCCTGGTTCATTTTAATAAATGTTAGCTTGTCCATGTTGGCTTTGGACAGGCAGCTGCGCTTGTTTGTGATAACGCCCCCTGCCGTGCTCAACACACGTTCAGACAATACACTGGCTGCAGGGCAGGCCAGCACCCCCAAGGCATAAAGGGAAAGCTCAGGCCATGTGCCCGATTTGGAGACCCAGAAGTTGAATGGGGCAGTTCCATCAGTCAGTACGTGTAGGCGTGTGCACACATACTGTTCCACCATGTTACTGAAATGCTGCCTCCTGCTAAGACGTTGCCTATCAGCTGGTAGTGCTGTTTGTTGTGGCGTGCTGCTGACAAAGCTTTTCCACATTTCGGCCATGCTAACCCTGCCTTCTGAGGTGCTGGCGGTGCCATGGCTGCGTTGGCAGCCCCTTCCTCCTCCTCTGCCTTCGCCTTGTGCTTCCACTGAGCCCCCGGTGTCATTTGGGAATGCCTTCAGCAGCGCGTTTACCAGTGTGCGCTTGTAGTCGCACATCTTCCAATCACGCTCCAGTGAAGGAATTAAGGACGGCACGTTGTCCTTGTAAAGGGGATCCAGCAGGGTGGCCACCCAGTAATCAGCACAAGTTACAATGTGGGCAACTCGGCTGTAGATTGCGCAGGCACTGCAGCATGTAGTCGCTCATGTGTGCCAGGCTGCCCAGAGGCAAAGACAAGCTGTCCTCTGTGGGAGGTGTATCATCTGTGTCCTCCGTATCCCCCCAGCCACGCTCCAGTGATGCCAACGAGCTGCGTTGGGTGCCACCCTGCTGTGAAAACGGCTCCTCCTCCTCCTCCTGCTCCTCCTCATCATCCTCGTCCTCCTCATCCTCCAGAACTGTGCCCTGGCTTGAAAATTTTTTACTTGGCCTATGCTTGTGCAGGAACCCACCTTCCAAGCCACTTGTGAATGACTTGCCTGATAACTGTGGAAATGACCCCTCTTCCTCCTCCTCTTCCTCCTGTGCCACATCCTATTCCATCATCGCTTTTCAAGGAGACATAGAAGTGGGATAGTAATGCTGAGAACAATGTCATCGGCATTGGCCATGTTGGTGAAGTACTCGAAACACTGCAATATGGTACACAGGTCTCGCATGGAGGCCCACTCATGGGTGGTGAAGTGGGGCTGTTCTGCAGAGTGACTGACCCGTGCGTGCTACAGCTGAAACTCCACTATTGCCTGCTGCTGCTCGCACAGTCTCTCCAGCATGTGCAAGGTGGAGTTCCACCTTGTGGGCACGTCGCATAGGAGGTGGTGAGCGGGAAGGCCGAAGTTCCTCTACAGCACAGACAGGCGAGCAGCAGCAGGGTTAGAACGCCGAAAGCGCGCACAGACGGCCCGCACTTTCTACAGCAGCTCTGACATAACTGGGTAGTTTTTTAGAAATTTCTGCACCACCAAATTCAGCACATGCGCCAGGCAAGGGATGGGCGTCAAACCAGCTAGGCCCAGAGCTGCTACAAGATTTTGCCCATAATCGCACACCACCAGGCCGGGCTTGAGGCTCAGTGGCAACAACCACTCATCGTCTGTTGTTCAATGCCCGTCCACAGCTCCTGCGCAGTGTGGGGTTTATCCCCCAAACATATCAGTTTTAAAACAGCCTGCTGTCCTTTCCCCCTGGATGTGCTGAAGCTGGTGGTGAAGGTGTTACACTGACCGGATGAGGAGGTGGTAGAGGAGGAGGAAGCGGAGTAGGAGGAGGAGGCAAAAAGAGGCAAAGAGAAATGCCCTGCAATCCTCGGTGGTGGAAGGACATGCACTAAACTGCTATACGCCTCAGGCCCACCCACCACTACATTTGCCCAGTGTGCAGTTAGCGAGATATAGCGTCCCTACCCATGCTTACTGGTCCACGTATCAGTGGTTATGTGGACCTTGCCACAGATGGCGTAGCGCAGTGCACACTTGATCTTGTCCCCAACTTGTTTGTGCAGGGAAGGGATGGCTCGCCTGGAAAAGTAGTGGCGGCTGGGAACCACATACTGTGGGACAGCCACCACCATCAGGTTTTTAAAATTGTCCGTGTCCACCAGATGGAATGACAGCATTTTAAAGGCCAGGAATTTTTAAATGCTGGCATTCAGGACCAGGGATCGCGAGTGGTCTTTCTCTCCAGTGTTTGGGAGATGGACAGCTGTAAGCTTCCATGGGACCACGTGGAAATGCTTGGGGACGGTGGCGGACATGGTGGCGTTGCTATCACATTGTCTGTTTGCTGGGTGGCAGGTGACACTTGCACTGTAGAGGTGGAGGAAGAGGCCGAGGCAGCAGCAGAAGAGGAAGCAGCAGGAGCCCGACACCTTTCTTGGATTTTGAGGTGCTTATTCCACTGCAGCTGGTGCTTTGCATGTAGATGCTTGGTCATGCAGGTTGTGCTCATGTTTAGAACATTTATGCCTCGCGTCAGGCTCTGATTGCACAGCGTGCAAATCCCTTGTGTCTTGTCATCAGCACATTGTCTGAAGAACTGCCACGCCAGTGAACTCCTTTGAGCTGCCTTTGGTGTGCTAGGTCCCTGGGTGCTGTGGGTAGTAGCAGGCATACTGTCTAGGGGACGGTTGCTCCGCTTTTGCAACCTGCTTCCTCTTTTGCTGTGCTGGTGCCACCTCTTCCTCCAAACTGCACACGTCACTCGCATGACCTTCATTCCATGTGGGGTCTAGGACCTCATCATCCTCTACATCATCTTCCACCCACTCTTCACCACTGCCTTCCTTGTCAGTCTGCACACTGTAGAAAGCCGCAGCAGTGGCACCTGTGTTTCGTCATCATCAGAGACATGCTGCGGTGGTGTTTCCATGTCCTCATCCTGAAACAGAAGTTGTTGGGCATCGGTGCACTCAAAGTTTTCCACTTCTGGGGCAGCACTATGTGGATGGCCCACGGAATGCACATCAGCAGAGTCATCAAAAAGCATAAGAGACTGCTGCATGACTTGGGGCTCAGACTGCTTGGCTGATTTACAAGGGGCTGAGGTGAAAGACAGATGGCCATGGGGTTCAGGTGCCAATTCTGAGCTTTCAGCAAGGGACCGGGTAGGAGACAATGTGAAGGTACTGGAGGCATTGTCTGCCACCCAATCTACTATCGCCTGTACTTGTTCTGGCCTCACCATTCATTGAGAGGCATTTGGGCCTACCATATAACGTTGAAGGTTCTGTCGGCTACTCGCACCTGAGGAAGGTGTTTCACTTGTGCATGTAGCTGGCACAGATCGACCACATTCTCTCCTTGCAACAGGAGCTTCACCAACACCACCAACACCAGCAGCACCACGACCACGTCCTTTATTTGATGTTCTCCTCATTCTGACCGCAAATGTACTATTTAGCACAAATTTATATTATTTTTTATAACCCTAATCTGTCCCTCACACCAGCAGCAGGAACCTCTCCCTACACCAGTATGAGATGATTTTATAACGCTAATCTGTCCCTCACACCAGCAGCAGGGACCTCTCCCTACACCAGTATGAGATGATTTTATAATGCTAATCTGTCCCTCACACCAGTGGCAGCATCCTCTCCCTCCACTAGAATGAGAGGATTTTATAACGCTAATCTGTCCCTCACGCCAGCAGCAGGAACCTTTCCCTACACTAGTAGGAGATGATTTTATAATGCTAATCTGTCCCTCACGCCAGCAGCAGGAACCTCTCCCTACACCAGTATGAGATGATATTATAACGCTAATCTGTCCCTCACACCAGCAGTAGGAACCTCTCCCTACACCAGCATGAGATGATTTTATAACGCTAATCTGTCCTTCACACCAGCAGCAGGAACCTCTCCCTACACAAGTATGACATGATTTTATAACGCTAATCTGTCCCTTACACCAGCAGCAGGAACCTCTCCCTACACCAGTTTGAGATGATTTTATAACGCTAATCTGTCCCTTACACCAGCAGCAGGAACCTCTCCCTACACCAGTATGAGATGATTTTATAACGCTAATCTGTTCCTCACACCAGCCGCAGGAACCTCTCCCTACACCAGTATGAGATGATTTTATAACGCTAATCTGTCCCTCACACCAGCAGCAGGAACCTCTCCCTACACCAGTATGAGATGCTTTTATAACGCTAATCTGTTCCTCACACCAGCAGCAGGAACCTCTCCCTACACCAGTATGAGATGATTTTATAATGCTAATTTGTCCATCACACCAGCAGCAGGAACCTCTCCCTGCACCAGTATGAGATGATTTTATAACGCTAATCTGTCCCTTACACCAGCAGCAGGAACCTCTCCCTACACCAGTATGAGATGATTTTATAACACTAATCTGTCCCTCATACCAGCAGCAGCATCCTCTCCCTACACTAGTATGAGATGATGTGACATGCAGCACTACGTGACTCCAGCCTATATAGAGGCTGGGTCACATGATGCACGGGCCAATCAGAGCCATCCCATTAGTAGGGATGGCTGTGATGGCTTCTAAGGGCAAATGAGTGAAACGCTTGTTGATTGGCTGCCCTGCAGCTATTCAAAAGGCGCGAAAAAATACCCAAACCCTGACCTTGGACCCGGACTTTTTCTCAAATGTCCGGGTTCGGGTTTGGGACACGGACACCCTAAAGTCTGGTATGAACCCGAACTCGCTCAACTCTAATAACTCCTACTCCTGTATAGATTTGTTTCTAGTAGATAAGTGACTGTTCTTCCATACATGATATTACATGGTCAGACCACACTGCTATCATTATGACAGTGGAGGAACTCCTGTTCTCCGGTATATCTCTGGTGATCTAACGACTCTATCCTGCAAAACCCCAGCAACCAGGTGTTGGTCACCCAACATATCTGAGAATATATCCAAAATAATAACCTTTCTGATTCTGGGGTATTAATTTTATGGAATGCTCCTAAGACGTACCTACATTGCATACTGATTCAACTTAGTTCCAGAAGTAAGAAACAATGTAATGCTAGGCTCAATACTCTTGTCAGAAATCCACTCTCTGGCCCTCCAAAATAGAACCTCGACTTTGGCTGCTTCTGCCACATCATTGTCTAAATAGGGAAATTAATAAATAATAATGAATAAATATTTATGTCATCTTAAATTCAACTTGTATACAAATAACAAAATAAAGCAGGCAAAGTCTTAGCAAACAGAATTAAGGCTCATAAAAGGCCAAAGCTAGAATCTTGTATTTACGTCACCCTTTTACGAAAGAGAAACGTATTAACTCACAAGCCATTGCAGATGCTTTTGCCGACTATTATGGCTTGCTTTACAATTTACAACTTAAAGTGGTTGTAAAGGCTTAAGGTTACTTACCCTCATGCATTCTATGCATGAAGACAAAAAAACTTTTGTGTGCAGCAGACCCCCAGCCTCTCCTAATACTTACCTAAGCCCCATCTAGATCCAGCGATGTACACGAGAGCAGCTGCTCTCCTAGGTCTCTTCTTCCTCATTGGCTGAGACAGCAGTGAGGGCCATTGGCAATCACAGCCAGTGAGCCAATGAGAAAAGAGGGGGCAGGGCTGAGCCACTCCATGTGTGAATAAACACACAGTGCAGTGGCTCTGGAGCAGCCTGATCTGGTACCCCATAGCAAAATGCTAGCTATGGGGGTACTTGAGAGGACGGAGGGGCCAAGAGCCTCAGTGGGGGACCTGAGAAGAGGAGGATCAAAGCTGTTCTGTGCAAAACCACTGCAGAGAGCAGGTCAGTATGACAGGTATGTTTGTGTGAAAAAAAAATCTTCCTTTAATATCACTTTAAGGATTTGAGTTCTCCATTCAAACAATTGAAAAAAAAAAGACTCCCTACCTAACAGCAAATCCCCTGGCCCAGATGGATTTACCAATGAATACTACTTTCAAACAACTCCTAACTCCCCACCTAGCAACCCTGTTCCAAGCAGTTGCATCAACAGCTTCCTTTTCTCCATAAATGCTGAAAGCACACATTGTCACCCTCCCAAAAACTGTCAAGGACCCAAGTACTTCAGCTAATTTTCACCCCATATCCTTGCTAAGTTCTGATGTTAAAATCTATGCTAGGCTACTGGCTAGATGCTTACTGGATATAATCCCCACACTGATCAAACTTGACCAATTGGGTTTCAGGTAGACTGGCATCTGACACCACCAGGCATATCCTTAATATAATATGCCATGCAGAGCTGTGTAGCATGCCTTCTCTGCTTCATTCCATCAATGCAGTGAAGGCTCTTGACAGGATACATTGGAGATATGACAGTGGTTCTCTCGAAATTTGGTTTCCAAGGTATGATTTTGTCTGCTATTAACAGTTACCTTACTCATGGGCAGACACGGCATTCCATACTTGGGTATAATGTTGGTAACCATTTAGGTAGA